>JAJMFM010000030.1:0-154049 GCA_030574875.1 Taiozyma peoriensis
TAGATTTAGCCATAAAACAGTAACGTTTATATCAGAATTCCCAGTATAATACTCTTTTTATAACTCTTTATTTATTTGCCTGATTTTCTAGACCATTTCCTAGTCTCTAATTTCTGAATTATTAGTCCCAAAAATATTCCTATTATGGTAATTTTCGCGGATTCAGGCCACATTTTGGCCGGAAAATAAGACAAATCTGTGCCCGATGACTTACGTAAGAAAAAGAATCGAAAATTATTCAAAAGAGGAAAGATCACAGATCACCAAAACCGGGATGGTTAATGGCACTGGGGGGTAAATTTAATCTAGTTTTAAGCCAAATTACAATAACCTTTGCATAACACCAATACACTTTGAAGTAGTTAATGTTTGTTGATGAAAAAGTCCAGTCTGTTGTAGATTTAACATTGTCTCTCTATTTTTTTTTTTAGCCCGTAAAGGGAAGGTTGTGGTCAGTGGGTCTTAATTGGAGGCTAAGTTGAACTAAACGTACCCTTGAACTACTTTTTTTGCTTCCACTTTAGCGAGCGAATATCGCCTATGAAGAAAATCCCTTCGGCTGCCTGCAGCTTGTAGTTTACTGCTCACATGTGCCTAATCTTTCTCTCCCGAGCGATATTCTTTTTTTTTTTTTTTTTTAAGACACACGTGCGTAGTAAAAATCAGCTTTTTCTCTATCTTTTATTGACACTTCAATATTTTAGCTAAAATTTAGGGCCCTTTCTTTTGATATATTTGATCAAGTTATTTTCAATACAATTCGTTGATCACCATCTGTTTTTCCTTTTTTTTCGATCCTCTTTCCATCTTTACTATCAGTATCATCATCATCATCATCATCATTATTTGATTGTATCGTCAACTCTTGGTATTGCTCATTGGTCATTAAGCTATCTTGAACCATTTATCCGATAGCTGATAAGAATAGTATACAACAATGAAATTTGGTGAACATTTAAAGAGTTCTCTTATAAGAGATTACAATTTTTATTATATTTCATATGATGATTTAAAATCACAATTAAAGAATGATTTAATAGCCAATAACTCAGAATGGAATACTTCATTAGAGGAAAAATTTCTATTAAATTTGGAAACTGAATTGGATAAAGTTTACACTTTCCAAAAAGTTAAAGTTACTGAAATTTCAAGAAGGATTAAAGATGCAGAAAATGGTGTTAATCAAGTTATAGATTCATTGGATTCTTCTACTAATCCTCCATTAGAACAAGATTTTGAAGATTTAGAAGAAGAATTAAGTGATATCATTGCTGATGTTCATGATTTAGCTAAATTTACAAGATTAAACTATACAGGATTTCAAAAAATTATTAAAAAACATGATAAACAAACCCAATGGAATTTAAAACCTGTATTTCAGGCAAGATTAGATTCAAAACCTTTTTTCAAAGATAACTATGATTCTTTAGTTGTTAAAATTTCAACTTTATATGATTTGGTTAGAACAAGAGGTAATCCTGTTAAAGGTGATTCAAGTGCTGGTGGAGGTCAACAAAATTTTGTTAGACAAACAACAAAGTATTGGGTTCATCCTGATAATATAACTGAAGTTAAACTAATCATTTTAAAACATTTACCCGTATTGGTGTTCAATACAAATAAAGAATTTGAACGTGAAGATTCTGCAATCACCTCTATATACTATGATAATGAAAACCTCGATCTTTACTATGGTAGATTACGCAAGGATGAAGGTGCAGAAGCTCATAGATTAAGATGGTATGGTGGAATGCAATCTGATACGATTTTCGTTGAAAGGAAAACTCATCGTGAAGATTGGACTGGTGAAAAATCTGTCAAGGCAAGATTCCCATTAAAGGAACGTTATGTTAATTCATTTGCTAAAGGTGAATATACAGTACCACAAGTTTTCGAAAAAATGAGGAAAGATGGTAAAAAATCAATAAAGGAAATTGAAAATTTAGAAGCTTTAGCAACTGAAACTCAATATACTTATATTAAAAAAAAATTAAGACCAGTTGTTAGATCTTTTTATAATAGAACTGCTTTCCAATTACCTGGTGATGCAAGAGTTCGTATCTCTTTGGACACTGAACTAACAATGGTTAGAGAGGATAACTTTGATGGTGTCGATAGAACTAAAGGAAATTGGAGAAGAATGGATATTGGAGTTGATTGGCCTTTCAATCAACTACCACCAAAGGACGTTGAAAGATTCCCATATGCAGTCTTGGAAGTTAAACTACAAACTCAACTGGGTCAAGAACCACCAGAATGGGTTAGAAATTTAATCAGTTGTCATTTAGTTGAGGCTGTACCAAAGTTTTCTAAATTTATCCATGGTGTTGCAACGTTATTACCGAAAAGTGTTGATCTAATTCCATTTTGGTTACCTCAGATGTCAACGGATATTAGAAAACCTGCTCTAGATTCAGAATTTGGTATCACAAGACAATACGCTTCAAATACAAATACTTCAAGTGGTGAATATATGGATGAAGAAGAATTGACTGCTGGTGGGAACAACACAACTTTTGGTTCTATTCCTCAACCTCAGCAAAAACCTAACAACAATGCCACTGATAACAATGAAAACACACCTTTGTTAACAGATTCATCATCTCAACCACCACAAAGGTCTACAAGTTCAAGATCAAGATCAAACTCCAAATACCATAGTTCAAGATCTAAAACCAACAACAAAATAATTGATCTATATAATCAAATTGCATCAAAATTCGAATATTACTTCACCGATGAGAACAGTTACAAAGTTTCCAAAGATACCGTATTTGATACAAAATTTAAAGCCCCTCCAGGACAAAAAATTTGTGTACCTGTTAGAGTTGAACCAAAAGTTTATTTCGCAACTGAAAGAACTTTCCTAAATTGGTTATCAATAGCTTTAATTCTAAGTGCTACAACCACGTCTTTGTTAAGTTATGGTGATCGAGTTTCTTTAGCTGCATCTATTGGATTTTTCATTACAACAATTGGTACTATAATCTATGCAACTTTTATGTACTTATGGAGAGTGATCAATATTAGATCTAAAGTTGTTGCTAATTACGATGACCAATTGGGACCAACATTAATTTGTGGTGCTTTGGCAATTTCAATATTTGTAACGTTCTTATTCAGAGTTTTATAATAAACCACAAATTTAATTTGAAATCTTTAACCACAAAGACCGTATAATGATTTATGTGTCAAAAAACAAAAAAGAACTTTTTACTCCACATTTTATCGATTACAAAGAACAAAATGAACTTCACAAAGCTGAAAGATTCTCGTTTTCTCTTTTCGATATATAATACATATCTAGTCGTCATCCTTTCAAAACCTGTAAATTCTCCCTCCAAATCAAGCTGCAGAAAAAGCGGTTTAGAATAGCTCCTCCAGTCAGGCTAAAGAATAAACAGCTATTTTGACTAATCCCACTAGTCATTAGCACATTCATTTGATCCTTTGGTTAGACTTATAACAGTATCATGAGTTCACCATATTTTAATAATCATATAATTGGTGGTTTTAGAACCTCTACGGATGCCACCGGTATTGCTGCTAATGCTAATGCTAATGCTAATGCTAATGCTAATGCTGCTGCTGCTGCTGCTGCCGCTTCAAATCAAGTTGAAACCTCATCAGATGTCCCGTTATACCAACTTCCAACAAGATTCAACTTTACTAATACTACTGCTGTTGCTACAAATCTTAACGATAATGTTAAAGCCTTGAAAGTTAATTTAAACTCAGCAAACCTACAATCATCACCATTCCATATTAACCAAGATCACTCTGATATAAAACAACAACAATATCCATTTGAATCCACTCCAAATGTTAACAACAATAACAATGTTGTATTTCCTCATGGGTATTTAACTGCAGAGCATTTAAAGCAAATGTTTCCTTTAAACTATTCAAGTCCTCAAGGTCAAATTGATTCCGGTCTTTTACCTCCTTATTATCAATCTGCTTCAGATAACCAACTTCTTCATGTCTTACAAGTCCCATCGTTGGTCCCACCTAGTATACTCCATCAACATCAACAACAGCAACAGCAACAGGTACATTATCATCATTTCCAACATCATCATCAACAGCAACAACAATCATTTGAAACAAATTTTCCAAATTCTTTCAATCCAAGAGGTACTGCCAATATGCCTCATAGAGAAAAAGTGAATAGATGGATCAGAGAAGTTCCAGTTTATTTATTGAAATCAACTAGAAATAGTAGTGGAGAAGGAATTATAGATTTATGGCATAGTGATTGTTATCCACCAGTGATTCCTATCTCAAGTGAAGATTCAGATCATGAATTCTCCCATGGAAATGAATATCACAACTATATTCCAAATGATGATTTCAATGATCAATTGTCTTGTACAGTGGATAAAGTGAGAAATCAACTATTTGTTGATCAAGATGATATCTTGGAGTTTCAATCGAAAAGAATCACCGAATTTACTAGAAAGATATATCAATTGGATCCATCTGAGGTTACCATAAAGGGGGATATTTTTTGCGGTATAGATGGTGGATCTACAGCTGGTGTTGATATTAGCAGTGACAATAATGTAATAGCCATGGATGGGATTGATCCTGAACTAACATCTGCTGCTTTTAACGATATCAACAATTTTGAAACTGTTGACAGCAAATTAATGGTGAACCGGAAGGATAACTCCAAGGATAACATTTTTTCAAAGACTACTAATGCCAATTATACCACACTGAGTTTCAATCTTCCAAGCATCAATGCAACTGGGTTTGATGTTGATAATCATGGAATAAACATGAATGGGGACTTGGAATTAGAGTTTCTTACTACTGAGACACCACCAAGGCATGGAATAGATTTAACGTATCAGTACGAACAAAATCAACAACCAGAGAAGAAGAATGCCTTGAACAGAAGAGGAAGAATCAAAAGGCCTGGTAATTTGTAGTTTACGTATATTTCATTTATCATAAATTAATAGATAAAATCCTCATATGTGTCATATAATGATGTAGCTTTTGTAAGTGAAATTTCCATCGATTTATGTTGACTTTTCGGAAAATCAATGCCAAAGGGAAAAAAAAAAAAATTATTTCAATCTCATCTTAGCTCAATTATTCGCTCTTTTGTAAATCAAGTCTACTCCCTATTGTACTATAACCAACGGCATAATATGTCTAGTTCCACTCAGAGTGCCCAGGTGCTTCTCACTAGAGTACTATCGTTGAAGGAAGCGTCCCCTTTACTTCTCATTCAAGATACCATTGCCCAATCATCACACCTACTTGTTAAAGAATTCATCCACAACATACCTAGTTCAACAAACATAACTTATTTATCCTATGAGACTATAAAGAAGCCTGATTTCATAATAGAAGCTGTCAAGTCTGATCCTACTCTAGACTTTGCATTCATAGAGGCTTATGACCTTAATCTGAAAAGGGTCATTGAAGAAGTTGACAAATATTATGATTCAAACAGAAAAAATTTAATACTGATAGATTCAATAAATTACATTGATTCTGAAGTTATTTCCAAATTCCTAACTTCAATAATCAAACCAGGCGTCACTGTGCTAACCACTCATCACAACTCATTACCAGATGTTCAAGTCACATCTAGTTATTATCCTAATAGTCTTAAAGTTTTACAATTTATAGCATCAACGATTTTTGAAATTTTACCAAATTTGCACAAGGATAAAGAAGAGGAAATTGAAACTGAGTTAAACGGGTTGAAAATTATCAAAGGTTTGAATTCAGATCAATCAATCACTATCAATTTCAACAATCGTCGGAAATCTGGTAGATCAAACTCTTACAGGTTTGTTATAAATGCCTATAATCATTCTTATAATCAAATTATCAAAAATGATAACGATGGACAATCTAACGATGATGAAGCTCTCTTGAAAGATCTAACAACTTTCAATTTAACAACGTCTGCAAAGCAAAAAATAGCAAGGGATTCAGTTGATCTTCCATATTTAGATGCTCAAAATTTCGAAACTGGTGGTGCCATTGTCTATGAGTTTGAAAAAGATGACGATTATGATGAGGAGGATCCTTATGAAGATCCATTCTAACACTACTATATACTACAATGAATGTACTCCAATAATCATGACTAATGAGTATATGTACAATTATGTAGGTAATTTTACCATAGTTCATCAATACCTTCCCAATTCTGAGTTTTTCTTCTATCCCAATAGTTCAAACCTGGTGTTTTAATATATTCATAATCCAGTTCCCCACCAACTCTTTTGAAATATTTTGGTTTATATTTCAAGTTTAATTCAACGAGCCTTTTTCTTTCATCTCTTTGACGTTGTTCAATATCTAGTTTCAATTTCTCAGCTTGATTAACGTGTCCATTTTCATAAGCTCTAACATCGGGTCTGAACCTTGAATCATTGAAAGGTATTGAATTTTTTTCAATTGATGTAATCTCATTCAAATTAGATGCAAATTCGGTAAACCCCCATTTATTAGCCTCTTTTGGTAAAAGCTTTGATGCAGACCAAATTTTAGAATTTAAACCAGCTTTAATATTTTTTATTGAGATTGAATCAGTCCATTTACCCTCTGCAAAATATTCACTTTTGATACCATTCTCATTTTGAATTGATATTTTCAACTCTTCAGATCTTGGTGGACCAGAAAAAAGTCCACCGTTTGTTGATTTTTTAAATTCAATACTAGTCTTTAAACCAATGGATGATGTAACAGTGACTGGATTAGCAGGTTCTGAAAATCTATCACCAGTGATGATATTCTTCAACAACGTTGTAGGCTGTGACCATCTGAAAACTTCGCCGGTGGTTTTCAATATCAATTTAACACCACCTTTGTTTATCAATTCTACAGATTTACCCCAAAACTTTTGTTCTGGATTCAGCGTAAAGGAAATCTCCCAATTTGGTGAATCAGCATAAAATGCAAATATTTGAGGTTTATGATTAATCTTTTCGCCAATTAATCTAAAGTTATGGATGTCTGAAACGTATTCAAAAGTTTCACCCAGAATTGGATTAAATGGTTTTCTTAAATTTCTTTCTTTGGACCTTGAAGAACTTAAACTTGAAATGGCAAAAGTTGATATTTTCAATAGTTTGATATCTTGATTGGTTTCAATGGATGCTTCATTCAATAAATCTGAACTTTCAAATGCCTCGGTTATCTTCTGTAAGATTGTTAAAGGTTCATTTGATGTAACAGGCATTGAAATTGTTGACAGATCCTTACCAACGTTTTTTCTAAGAAAACTAAATAAACTTTGTGGAGTTGATGTTGAATCAGGAACGTCGTTTCTTCTTTTCACAGTTTCTAAAATTGGTAAAGGATAGAAATCATCAGATGCACCACCATGTTCCAATTCTTCTTGGTTCTGTTCTTCAAAGATAAAACTTTTGGAGACGAATCCTGATTCATCTTCTTCATCATCATCTGAAAAATCATCCACTGAGAAAGTCGAACTTTGTCTTTTACCTGGTAACAGTAATACATGATCATCAATTATATTATCCTCATGAGCATCAAAATAATCTTGGCTGAAAATGGTAGAAGCTGATGATTTTAGTTCGAATAACTTTGAATCGGATATTAAGGATTTAATCTTTGTTGACAATTCAAGCAATTCTATCTTTGTAGATTCCGGAGTTGTTGATTTTTTAGATATATCGTTTATTCTTTCGTAAATCTCAAACAGTTGTATATCATTATCATTGTTCTTTTCACTATCAATCTTGTCATTATTATTATTATTATTGTTGTTGTTGAGAGGTTCAAAATGTGACTTCAATTCTTTTTCCAATGGAGATATATTATCCTCAGTAAAATAGTTATCGTTGAAATTTGTTGTAGAAAGGAAAGGGGGAGATCCGGTGTTACTTATTGGAGCTGAATCAATGGTAGTGGTATTATTATGTTGATGATGATCCTTATTGGCTGCGCTATTAAGTCCATTCAATTTAATGAAATCTAAAGCATTAATCCAATTATCCCAATCTTCAGGTGTTAAAGTTTTCAAAATCCAAATTTCCATACCAGAATCTATTACAATTGTACTTTCATCTTTGAAAGCACTAATTGTAGAAATGTTTATTTGCATTTCACCTCTAGTCTTCAAAGAGTTTTCATTTAAATAGTAAGATAGTGTATTGTATTTGAAATTTAATATGAAAAATCTTTTGGTAAACCCTTGTAATTTTTTTCTTTTCTTTTTCAATAAATATCCTTGAAGTAGTTGACCTTGATCTGGATGTAAATGAGGTAAACTTAAAGATGATGTTGATGATGATCTTTGCTGTTGAGTTTGAAATTGTGATTGCAAGTACACATGAGATTGTCTTTGGCCTTGTGGTGGTGGTTGTTGTTCGAGAGAAGGGATTTGGAAGTTGGAATCATCACTTGATGCTTGAAGATGTTTTGGTTCAGATTGAGTAACAAAAAATTTATTAAATAATACCTTCTTAGAATAACTTTTAGCAAAAGTGTTATCAAATATAAATGCAAATATCCCACCTTTTTCAAGTTTCAATTCATTTTTAAACAATTCATTACCATTTAATGTGCCATATGATTGAACTTTATGCAAAGAAGATTTTTGTAATTTCTCATCAAGAGATAATGACAGAGTGGAATTAGATCTTTTCCTATGTAATGAAGTTGAAGAGTTTGATTTAGAATCATTGTAAGAATTAAGATGATTATCTATGCCTAGACTATATGGGCTAAGCAACTGTGTTTCATCAGATCTATAGATTGAAAAATTGATCGATCTTTTAATAGGTTTGAGTTGAAATATTATTGATGAATTATCTGGAATTTGAATCCATTTCACAACGAAGGATTTTGAATGGATATCAATAGTCTCCATAATTCGATGGTATCTTAATTGTATATAATTTGATCCTATATCTTAGCTAAGCTAAGATTTATGAATTGAGCGCAGCGGTAGTAGAAAAGTTAGATGATAAAGATCTATTTCTTTGTACAAAATTGATTATTTGTTTATTAATTTCTAACAAAAATCGATGCCACCTGGTATAGTACTAAATAAATTCCCAATGCTACGAAAAAAAAAAAAAAGAAAACCAAAACGAAAACGAAAACGAAAACCAAAACGAAAACAAAAAAATCCTATGGAAAAAGGACAAATTATAAAAAGCTTAATTATGCCAGTTTTTGAATTTTACGTGTAATAAAAATTTCGGCTCTTTGTTTATATTTATCCTAGACAAAAATTGCATTTAATAACAAAGACAAAAATCCATTGGACATTCTATGAAATTGTAGTTACAAGAAATGAAGTAAAGCAAAAGAAAATGGTGGAGAAAAAACAGTAGGTTATTAGGAGTAGAAACAATTAGATTTAGGGCTCTTAACTAGTGCACTATAAAGTGTTTTCTGATCCTTTGTTATTATTATAGATGAATTGGGTAATATATTCAAAATTTCTGGAGTATTTTTTATTTTCATGATCTTTAATGTAAAATAGCTGTAAAAAAAAATCCATAATGAGTGTCCAGCAAATTTTCCCCAAGCAAGAATTAAATTGCTAACAGGTAAATTGGACTAGTAAACTATAAAGCTGGTTTTATACTATATAGGTTTTATATAATTTTTATAGAGATTTTTAAAATACACATTAAGATCAGGAAAAAAAAACATTACAGGCTGGCCGTCGGTCAACTTTTTATCCAACTAATACACATTAAGATCAGGAAAAAAAATAACATCTTAGGTGTTAGATATATAGCCTCAAAACTCTCTTCAAGTAGCCCCAAGTTGAATCAAGTTGCTTTAAAGGTAGTCTGGACCAGTAAACTATAAAGTATACTACTCTTATATAATTTAAAGAGATTTTTTTATCCAAAACGCATTAAGATAAGGAAAAAAAAAATCTAGTCAAAATTTAGATTGGTTTTAAATGCTATGTAAATATCAAAGCCGAGACGGCATTTGGTAACAACTCAAACGATAAGATCTCTTAACAAGAAACAATTCCAGATAACCAGACTTTCTCAATGAATGCTTAATTTAAACGTCGCTTAATATCATTCTAACAAGAGATTCCATAGTATAAATCATCATTCCATATCTCCTTTTGTTGGAACTATTGTATAAGCGGGAAAAGGGGCTAACGAACAAATGTCATCATCACTGATCAATCTCTGATTGTTGTTGTTATTATTATTATTGTAAATTCACTGTGGATACCCCCCCAAAAAACTACGGTTAGCGAGCACTGGTATGAAACATATAAAAAAAAGATCAGATTAAGATTTCGGGTGTACAGCCACCACAATTGACACAAACCTGTCAAAGTTCAGAGATGTTGATAATAGAAAAAATAATGAGGTGGCCACCGAGGCGGCTGACATCTAAGAACACAACAAAATTCACACTTTTTTTTTTCTTTTTAGTCCATTTAGCATTCCCTTTTCCCGCATAATAGCCTTCAAGTTCTTTCCATACACACAGTTTGTTATGATTAGAAGGATGCAGTCATAGAGGTTGCTGTCAACATTTTTCACACCAAAATCAGTGGTCTCTTTGACAGTTGTGATAACTATTTACACACTGCTGATAAGTAAAACTCCTTTGAATCTTGCTTGCACTTGCAAGTCTGACACTGAACACATCTAGGTGAAAAAAAAAACACCTTGATTCAAATATTCAAAAATTAGTGATGGACAGCCACTTTTAGTGGGTGTTTGCCCCAGAATGTTTATCATACCGATCGGTATTTATTAAAATTTCAAGAAATAACGTCAACAAAGGATTAATTAGCCGTTATGTAATAAGTTCTTTTTTTGAAAAAAAAAAAAAAATTCCACACTGGTTACCACAATTTACGCAATCTTTTCAAAATTGCCAATTATTTAATTCTAATACAAATCTTAATCAGATTTGATCGTTCGTCATCTTTAGTTATATAATTTAAACAAATCTGACGTTATTTCGATCATGATTGATGTTTTATAAAAATTAAGCAAAAAAATAATAGGATGTGTTTATAATATATAAAAACAAGTACGAAAACCCTTAAAACCAACAACCTAATACTAGTAAAAAGAACTTGAACCGGGTCAGTATACAAAATTTTACAATCGCTTTAACTTTGAACTCGCTTATTACCCTTATTACCTTGATAACACCCATAACAATAATTTATAACGAAATTGCAACTATACATTAAATCTTCAAAAATGATTCTCACCTGTCATAACTGTTCTACAGATAAGACTCCAATGTGGAGACGAACTCTTGATTCAACAACAGAATCAATAATAACATTATGTAATGCATGTGGTTTATACTATAAAACAAAAGGTGTTCATAGACCAACTTTATTAGTATCGAAAAAAAACTCACTATCAACTTCAGAACTTATTGATAAGTTAATTCAAGAACAAAGTTCATCTCAATCTTCAAATTCCTCATCTGATGGATCTGAAAACGATAAGATTATTGTTAAAGACATTAATTTACAACAGCTGAATATAATTCATTGTGCAAATTGTCAAAATATCAATACTTCAATATGGAGGAAAGATGATAAAGGTAGAAATATTTGTAATGCTTGTGGTTTATATTTTAAGAAAAAAGGTGTTCATAGATTAGTCAAACCAAGATTACAACCAACTTCAGATCAAGTTGATTCAACTAATCCTATTCATAAAGATGTCTTTTTAGAAATAAATGACAATCTAATAAGATTCAATAGAATTAAGAGAAGAAAAAGATCTTCGACATCTTCTGCTTCCAGTACAAATAGCTCCACCACCACTTCAAGTTCCTCAATGTCAATCTCAAAATCTAGAGGTAACAGTTTGAGCTCTTCTTCTAAAAGACCAGTTATACAAGCAAAATCTACTTCTCCTACTATATCATCATATTCATCACCGTCATCAGTATCGTCATCTTCAACATCGTCAAGATCTCCAACAATCAAACCTTCGATAAATACTAATATTCACCCATCCACTCCAACAATCAATGAAAACTTTACATCTGCTGCTACTCCTTTTACAACTAAAACATCACAATCTTCACCAGTAACTTTAAAGAATGAATCTTTTAACCAAAGTCAGCAAACTAGAAACACCAATATCCCAAGACTACTCATACCTGATAACTATAGTCTAGCCAAACATGACGTACAGTATAATAGCAGATCACATTCAATCGGATCTATAGACCAGTACCATTTTGACTATAACAATAGTATAAAAACTCCCTTACCAAACGTCTCAATTGAACCATATTTCAACATCCCAAACTTTGACGTGTTCAACTTTGGCAACAATAAAAACTCTAGTATACGTCATAGCTCAATATCTCGTGGCTTGGGGTTAATATCGCAAGATAATACTGATCCTATTTCACGAAATGACCAAGTTGAATCTGGTCTAACTAGGAACGTTAAACTACCTCCAATCAGCTCTATTTTGAGAATATGAGCTTGATTAAAGACCCACAAAATATCAATTCATGTACTATATACACTTCGTTGCACACATTTGTAGAGCTTTTCTTTTCTTGTAAATGAAGAGAACTGTGGATCATTACACCTCTTTATACCTATCATGGTTAAGAATAAGAATAAATTGACTTGACTTGCCTATTCATCACGTGCCCTTTTTTCAAAGTAAGGTTAGAAGCCCGTCCAATTTTTTAAATATATATTTTTCGTCCATGAAATTTACTATGGTATATAAGTTTTTATTAAAGAACAACAGAGAAATATCTTCAAATCATTTTCCTCTTTCCTTACACCTCTGGTAATATATTTATTGGAATGGAGATATATGATAAGTTCATTGATCCTACAAGGGTCTCACACTCCATATCTGCTAATTTCACTTCGACAGAGTATAAGAATCTTATAGTAGTGAAGAACACTTTACTTCAAATATTCAAGACAAACCCAATAAATGGTAAGCTGATCTTGATTCACGAATTCAAGCTAAATGGCTCTGTACAAGGAATTAAGGCAATCAAACTTGGCTCTCAGTATGATCAATTGTTGATTCTCACAAAATTCGCAAAACTTTCTCTCATAGCATGGGATTTTGAAAACTATACAATTATAACAAACACATTACATTTTTACGAACTAGAATTCCTTAAAAAGAACATAAATGCTAAAGAAAACTATGACGAGGCATTGTTGAAACTGGATCCAAATGGTTTATGTTCATTAGTGGCTTATCACGAAACACTGGCTTTTTTACCTTTCAAAACGGATGAAGAAGATGATGATGATGATGATGAGGAAATTGATAATGATGCAAAGCTAATTAATGATAATAAAGATGGAACTCTATCAGATGAAAAATCATTATTTGATCCTTCTATCATAATACCCGTCACTAATTTAGAAACCTCTGTCAGTTCAATTATTGATCTCGAATTTCTCCACAACTATCGAGATCCAACACTGGCTATCCTTTATAATAAGACACTCACATGGGCGGCAGATCTATCTGCTAAAAAGGATACTGTCAATCTAGTCGTGTTGTCTTTAGATCTTAAATCTGGATCTTCAACGCCAATTCTAAACCTTGAAAACTTACCTTATGACACCTATGAGATCAAAGCTCTACCCAATCCTTTGAACGGGATGCTATTGATAGGTTCTAATCAGATTCTTCATGCTGATAACTCGGGTAATGTCAAAGGGATAGGTTTAAATGTCTTTTGGCACGATACAACCAATTGGAAGCTCAAAGATCAATCAGATTTGAACGTCTTTTTAGAAGACTGTAAACTAGAAATAATAGGCTCGAAGAAGATTTTGATCGTCGATAAGAAAGGTGATTTTTTCATTTTACATTTTAAATTAGATGGTAAAATCCTCAAAGACCTTGATATAACTAAACAAGAAAATAAGTTTGGTTCACTCTACCCTACTACAATAACGTCATTGCATAAAGACACTATATTCATAGGTGGTGGCTCTTCAGATTCTGTGTTGCTAAAGTTGAAAAGTGCTGAAACAGCAACAACGTCTAAATCGAATTCAAATCAGCAAAATAAACCATCTGTTGATGATGATGACGACTTATACAGTGATGATGACAATGGTACTGATAACGTTGACTCTTCCATGAGTGACAACATTCCTATTACATTTCAACTCTTGGACACTTTAATCAACAATGGTCCCATAAGTTCTTTCACATTGGGGAAGTTATCATCAGATTCTACCATTCAAGGTCTGCCCAATCCAAATGCCAACGATGTGTCGATTGTGGCAACCACTGGTGAGCTCTCACATGGTTCACTGACATCTTTCAAACCATCCATTCAACCAAAAGTCCATTCGACTCTTAAATTCAACAACATCAACAAATTTTGGAATCTATTGGACAAGTATCTTATCACAACAGACTCGTCTAACTTTAAGAGTGAAATTTTTTTAATCAATCAAAATTTTAAAATTTTTCAAAGTATTGATTTTAAAACGAATAACATAACACTTAACATCAATACAATCTTTGGAGCTAAAAGGATTCTACAAATCACCTCCACCAATATTTTCCTTTTCGACCTGAACTTTAAAAAATTATTTCAAGTCAATGTTGATTTCGAAATTTTAAGTGCAAAGATTTATGATCCATTCGTTTTAATCACAGGTTCCAAAGGTGAAATTAAGATTTTTGAAATTGATTCAAACAAAGGTAGAAAGTTAAACAAGCTGAAAATTCCAAAACTAGTGAATGAAATCATTTTAACTAGTGGAACCGTTTCCAAGACCAATTTGTTAAGCCGTGGTGGTAAAAGGAAACACAATGATGACGAAACCATTAGTGATACGAAGAATTTAGTGTTCTTGATTACAACTGTTACTAACCAAATTTTATTATTTGAAAAAAATCATAATGAGAAAGTTTACCAGGTTTCATCTATAAATAAATTGAACGAAATATCAGAACTGAAGGAGTTTGAAAATTCAACAGGATTAATACCTGACCCTTTCATTAAGCAGATTGAACTCTTGGAGTTAGGTGATGAATTCCATAAAGAGGAGTTCTTGGTTATTTTAACGATTGGGGGTGAATTAATCTTCTACAAAACAATCAAAACAGAAGGTAAATATGGTTATAAATTTGTCAAAATCGAAAGCAACTTAATAACTGGTGCCCCTGAAAACATATATGCCGAATCTACCGTATTAGAAAGAAAACTAATTCCATTGCAAACCCAAGGTCAGAATTTATTATTCGTTACTGGTAAACAACCTTACCTTATTAAAAAAAGTTCAAAATCCCTACCAAAAATCTTTAAATTTACTTCAAAGGATGCAATTTCAGTTTGTAAAATAAATCAACAATCTGATCCCGGTGAAAGATTTATGTATATTGATTCAGTTAAAAACGCAAGAATTTGCTCTTTTGAATTTGGAGATTCATTTGACTATACAAACAATCTACCAATTGAAAGGTTCACTTTAGGACAAACAATAAATAAAGTGGCATTTCATGAGAATTCTAATCTGTTCATCATTTCAACTTTGGATGAAATTCCTTACGATGCCAAAAGTGAAGAAGGAGAACCTATTGTCGGTACAGATCTCGAAAAGCCAAGAGCGATTAATTATAAAAGTTCGGTAAAGCTTATAAATCCCAAGAACTGGTATACAGTTGATGAATTTACTCTTGAGGATAACGAGATAATAAACGATTTGAAAACCATGAGCTTGACAGTGTCTTCACGTTCTAAAAAGAAGAAGGAATTTGTGGTTTTCGGTATTGGTAAATACAGATTAGAAGATTTGACAGTTTTTGGTGAATATAACATTCAAGATATCATCTCAATTGTTCCTGATCCTACAAAGCCTGAGGTTAATTTCAAATTTAAAGAGATTTCCAAAGAAATTTTAAAAGGTGCTGTTACAACTGTCAATGAAATTAGTGGAAGATTTTTAACCAGTCAAGGTCAAAAGCTTTTAATTAGAGATTTACAACAAGATAACAGTACAGTCCCAGTTGCATTTTATGATACTGCAACTTATTTATCAGAGTCCAAAAGTTTTGGAAATCTGTTGTTAATCGGTGATACTTTGAAAAGTTTGTGGTTATTAGGTTTTGATGCTGAGCCGTATAGATTGATTTTATTGGGTAAGGATTTACAAGATATTAACGTTTCTTGTGCTGATTTTCTCGTTGAAAATGGTGAGCTATATTTCTTATTAGCAGATGATGATGAGACTTTACATTTATTATCATATCAACCAGATGATCCAAAATCTTTAGGTGGGCAAAAACTTTTAAGAAAATCAACGTTTAACAATAATTCGTTAACAACAAGTTTAAAAATGTTACCAAAGCATGAAGAACTTAACAGTCAAAAGACCAAAAGTTTCCAAAATATCGGTTCAAACATTGATGGATCGATTTACAAAATCACACCAATTAGTGAATCTACATTCAGAAGATTGTACATACTACAACAACAGTTGAGTGACAAGATGCCACATTATTGTGGGTTGAACCCAAGAGCCAATAGATATTCAGATAATGAACCTGGTTTCAAACCTATTTTGGAGTTCAATCTTTTAAAGCATTGGTTCACACTTTTGAACGTTGATAGAAGATTGGCAATTAGTGGGAAAGTTGGTAAAAATACATACTTGGAGATATGGGCAGACTTCATTGAGGTGGAGAATACGTTGAAAAACCTTACATATGTGTGAATATAAACCTTCTAATGTTTAATTCCAAACTTCAGGTCAGCTCGTAGCTCATTTCCATATTTAAATTCACCAGTAAACAACTTTTGAGTTTTTTCTCTAAGCACTTCTCATGTCAAAAATGAGACTAACATATTTTATTTTATATACAAATTTTCGTACTATTTATTTTTCTTTTCGGTTGATTTTAATCTTTTTTTTGAGTCTCGGTAATGGAATTTAAAACCTTTTGACAAAATTTAGTGAAGGGCAAACTCAGCGACCAAAAAAAAAAAGGTACCAAAAAAAAAAATACTAGTGCAGTAGTCAAAAAAAAAAAAAAAAAAACATAAACTTTTTGAAACTAATACAAAACCCGTGCCAGAAGTGGAACGTTGAAATAACTTTCTAGTCACTGCTTTCATATACATTTGGAACCTTCTGATTTCAGTTTTGGAAATATTCTATTCACTAGTTGAAGGGTAGAGTTACAAAAAAGAAAACAGGATGGCGTCATCTAGGACTCCAAAGAAGACAGTTTCGTTTACTGGGTTGGATCAAAAACAACAATCCAATTTGAATGATCCAACTTCTGCTTCTTCATATTCTATAGCAAACGGCAAGGCGGACTTCTCTTCATCTCCAAATTCCAACACAGATACATCTGATTGGAAAGATGATGTGAAAATTGCATTCGACATTAAGACAATTCCAATTCATTTACCATTAATTGCCTATTCAATTTTACAACGGGATTTATCACCAAATAATGTTGTTGAAAATTTGTTAAAACATTTATACTTTTTGATTGGTTCTCAAATCATTTTCACTTTAGCATTTATTGGTAATATAAGCGAATTGAGTAAAAAGAGTAAAAAAATTAGACACGTTAAGTTTTCCCTTTACAAGGATTATAATTTGTTGTTTATTGGAATATTGGTAACTCTTGTTTTAATAATTCCTAGTTATATCATTGTTGTACTATTTGGAGCACCATTCACAACTTATTTGAAGGAAAATTTGTTATTAGCTACTCATTTAGCATTCTTGGGTTACCCAATAGTTGTTGCATTTTTGAAGATTGGCGATCGTGGAGTTTTTTACAAATACTTGATAAGTATTGCTGTTGGTGCATGGTTAGGTGCTATTGTGATTCCCTTAGATTGGGATAGACCATGGCAAAATTGGCCATTACCTATAGTCATTAGTGCGTATTTAGGTTCTTTTGTCGGTTACTCATTTGTCGGTTTACTATAAAGATGAATAACATAACTTGTACCTAAAAAGTAATGGTCTTCACTACAACAATCTTTTATGTTTTTGTTTTGGATAAAAAAAAAATATTTATAATATAATCTCATTTAGTTTTATAGAAGAGAAGTTATTTAAGCTCTTTGTAAATTTCCGTCAATTGTTCCCTTGAGAAAGTTTTGGTATATGAATTGGGATCATTCTGTAATATTATCGTAGCTGGACCTTTGATTTCATAGAATAATTTGTTTTTATATCTCAAATTATTGAAAGAGTTACCAATTAGATTCTTTAGATAGTTGTAAGCTCTTGAAAACTGTGAACTTGGTTCAAGTGCTAAAACTTCTTCAGCTTTTAGTGTATCTTCTTTAATCTGTTCTTTCACCTCTGACTCAACGGCTTTCACATCTCTTGGTGAATAAAATTGTGATATTTTATTATAAAAGGTATTGTAAGTTGACTTTAAAGTCTCAACAACTCCAAATTTTGGTATTTCAAAATCTAACTGTGAAGTTTTCAACTTTTGGAAATTCTTCAAGTCATCTTGCTCATTACCAAATTGAGTTGTAAATGCAACTATTGTAGAAGGGTTTAAAAAGATAGATTCATCTTTATTCAAGGAAATTGTAAAAAGTTGCCCTTTCCCACTAACGATCAAGTTGTTTTTAGAATCATTAGAATTGATGGTTATACCGGATAATTTCAAATTTGATTTAATTTCAAGATTTGAACCATACCATCCTATTAAATTATTTGAATTGAGGATTTTCCAATCTTCTCCCTTGTTCAATTCCAGGTTAATAAAAGAGTTCTTGGAATCCTTGTTTGATATTATTAGTGATATGGGTGATGTTGATGTAATTTCATTGTATATGAGAGGTTTTGTTGTCCATAGGTTTAGTAGGGATAACTTTGAAGTGATGTTGTTGATATCCCCATTAGCAGCGAGTATGGAATTTGTTCTAAGGTTAAGGATGCTAGATGCAGGTAGTTTAATGTTTAACAAAGATGCTGATGGTCCTAAAGGTTCAAAATGTGGATATTCAATGAATAAACCTGATCCGGTTGAAGTTGGTATTGTTCTAAGATCTTGACTTATATCTGAGTCTTTAGAGGATGAAGTTGAGATTTTTTCAGCCAATTGAGAGTACAGACGTTTGGGAATTCCATATTTGGAAGTCCTTGTCAGAAGGGACATGTTTAACAACTTTTTGAATTGATAGTTCTACTACTTCCATATTACCATATTTGTAAAAGTTGGTCAAAATGAATTTGTGTGTTTTTTTCCTTTCTTTTGCTCCAGTTTCAATTTGCTCCGAAAATGTGAAAAATTTATTACTTTAACTCATCACTAAGCCCACAAGAGACATACTAAAAAAAAAAAAGAACAAGAGCTCCAGTTGACACTAGGAAATTATGTCAGTGGATGAACTTTCCAAAGACTTGCAAGAGTACAAAGCTTTAGTTTCCTACTTGTCCACCTCCAATCTTACTGAAGTTCTAGCACCTTTGGATGGTGAAGGTCGTGAATTTTGGGTTCAAGCAGTGACTGATCCATCAGACTCTATAGAGATTGATGTGAATGGGAAAGGTCAGTTCAAAACATTCACAAAAGAGGAAGCTTTGAAATGGTTGGATATCAAAGTTAAACTTTTGCAAAGGCAATTAGAAAAAAAGACATGATGAGCCTTTTAGACAAATTTGTTTTTCCATCGATCGTCATGTCAAAACCATAAGAATACAAGTTGAACCCATTGCATCCAAGTTCAAAGACCTCCTAAATTATCAAGGAGTACAAGATTTAATAAAGCATCAATGATTTTATAACCATGAAAATCCAACCCAGACAGCCTAGTGCTATTAGATTGTATTTAAATCTAAAAGCGATAAGACAACCATGTTGTTTGGTTCCTGACTAAACAAGTCAAGTCTTCTGGTGTAACCTAACTATTTCCCTTACTGCTTTGTTATCTTAGGATAATACTCAAACAGAATATATATTAGCTTGTTGGCAACAAATTTTGTATAGAATCATAGGGTTTTTTTGTAACCATAGAAACTAGATATATTATATATTTTTTAGTACGCGTAACTAAAAAAAAAAAAAAAAATCACAAAAAGGGCCTTTTCTTTAACATTAAATATGTGTATATTTTTCTGGTCACGTAAATATAATGAAAAATCATTGTTTTGCAAAACAAGATTAAAAAGATTTATTAAAGGTTAAACGAAGATTGTTGCTCAGCAAATACTTCACTATGAGCAGGATACTTAATAACGACCCCGTAAAAGGTACTTCATACATCGGCGGTAAGTCGGATTCATATAAAGTGACCAGAACTTTAGACGATGGTGTCAAAGTTGTCGGTGGTAGAAATAACATTAGCGACTATGAAGAAGAAGAAGATGATGATGATGATTATGATGAAGAGCTGGGAACAGAGTATGAGGCCCTTATTAATGCTACCAAATTGAATGATCGCTTTCTAGGTTACAAAAAGGGTATAGAGTTTACAAAGGAATCGTTAAGTAGGAAGCGATCATCTGAAGAGTTAAATACAAAGGCAGCAACTGATACTATCACTACGAGAAAAGCATATATAAAAGCGGGAGAAGAGGAGGAGGATGAAGAAGAAGAAGAAGAGAACCAAACAAAAGACACGAGGTATAGTAGCTACGACGAAGATCTGAAGAATGATGAGGTCATAACAGAGGAGTCGGTACAATACTTTGCTAACTCAGATCGTGACCAAACCACATGGGAACTATTCCTGAAAGTTATATTTAGACTGATTTATAAAGGAAAAGTTCATTCAAAAAGACTCATAATATTTGTGGCTCTTATTCTACTGAATCTTTTAATAATATCAATCATTTTCTCTAATAACAGTTCACAAACAACAAATCAAATAATACCCAATGTTAAATCATTCGGTGATATTTCAAAATCTTTACAACATCTACAATGGCAAATCAACGATCTCAACCATAAGAATAAGAATCGACTACAAGATTTTAAAAATTTTTTAGATTTGAAAATTGATGAGTTCAACAGCAAATTTGTATCCATTGATAAGGAGTTGATCTCGTTGAGAAAGGATAATGAATTTATTTTGAATAAACTAGAGTATATCAATCTCAACGATATATCTATAGATTCTTCAAAAGTTCCTATATTATTAGATGAGTTTAACAATGTCAAAATTCTTCCTGAGTTTGAAAAATATTTAAAAAACTATATCAAATCAAGTTTAAACGATGAAGGTGTTCAAATGAAATTCACTTTCGATAACGAAAAATTAATTGAGAACTATGTTGAAGAAATTATAAATTCAAAGATTGGATTCATGACTAAAGAAGAAATTTTATCTTTAATTACACTACAATTTCAAGAAAACAAGAGAAAATTAATTAATGAGATTAAAAACTTGACTAAATTTCAACCTCAACATCATGAAACTCCTAAATTAATAAAGCATGAAGATATTCCAAATAGATTAATCAATGGTGGGTATCAAGGAAAATATTCAAATGATAAGGTAAATTATGCTTCTTTTTCCTCTGGTGCAAGAATTGTGAATTATTTAACTTCATCAACTTTTAAACCAAAATATAAAAACAGATCATTTTTATCATCGATAGGATCTAAAATCTTTGGAACTTCACAACAACGTTCTGAATATGATGATAACTCAACAAGTCATGATTCGGATCTTGAACAACTCGCTTATACCACCACTTCGCCATTCGTCGTATTGACTTCAAATGAAGGTTATTGGAGAAGTTCTGAAATCAAAGGTACAACATTGGCCTTGAAATTATTAGAACCAATTTTCATTACAGATTTAAGCTATATTCATGAAAGAACTATAAATGGTGCACTGTTGACATCTGCACCAAAGCAATTCTCAATTTTTGTCTCAAGTGATTCAAATAAAGAAATATTAAAGCTTAGTGATTATGATGAAGTTTTACATAACAAATTTATTAAAATTGGTGAATTAAAGTATGACTTAAAAAATGATACTTTAGAACAGAGTTTCAATATTGCCAATGAATTGAAAAAATTTCTTATTCGTTCGGTAATAATAAGGGTTGATGAAAACTATGGTAACGAGTTTTTTACAAGTTTGTACAAATTTAAACTTAATGGTTTGACGCGTTTTGACATACATTCAATCAGACAGTTGTTGAAAAACGATGAGATCAGTGCAAGTTTAAAAGATAGATTTCAACAATTTGATCTCGAACCTAAATCTGAACAATCATCTCAACATCACACTCTGGTTGGTTCTGAAAGTAGTGACCAACATCATCAGCTTCTCCAAAGCAAGAACATAAAGAGATTAGGTAAAGATGATACAATAATATAATCAACTTGTTAGCCTTATTTTTTTTTTAACTACTATTGATCAATTTATAGCTTTGCCTTATCTCAGATTCACAATTACTTCCAAATTCGGCAATCTGGGCTCGATTTTGGTAATCCTAATAATATTTATTTTTTTTTTTTCTTATTTTTAACAATAATAAAATTTCAAGTTGTCTTTTGTGCTTTTAATTTTACCACTTTCTTTTTTGGGCTTTTAAAAATTCGTTTTTGGCTGTGTTTGGAAAACTTTTGGCATCGCTAAAAAATTTTGAATTTCTTTTTTTTTCACTTGTTTTATGTGTGTTTTACAAAATTGTGAAAGCCAACAACAACAGTATTCTTGAGAGATTACTGTGTAAATCAAAAAAAAAGAGCTGAAATTATTATCAATAGAGGCTTTTGGACATAGACAAAGTAGGAAGGAGTTCAAAGTTCCTGGGCATTTCAATCTACACTAACTTACTAATTATAAAAAGCAACTGAACGCCAATTCTTTGAAAATTTTTCAAGATATTCATCACATTCCTTTACCAGATTTCACCTCTTTCACTTTTATTTTAATTGATCTTGCTTGCTTCTTTCGTTTAGTTGTGTCCGTATTGATAGTTACAACATAGCACTTATACAATCAAAAAAAAAAAAAAAAGATTATATATTTCACCTGTGAGATTATATTTTTTATAAAACGGTATTGCGCTATTTTAAGGCTTAACCGAATTAATAAGAAGAAGGAAGAAAGAACCTCGAGAAAAGGATAGAAATTTAAAATCTAATCTCCTATATATCCACTCAATCATACCTCATAAGAACTGAATTATCTGCCAGAAGTTTCACTCTTTATCATCACAGCACATTATCAGTAAGCGACATTTTTTGAGACACTCTTGTGACATTCTTTTAAATTCCCTTGCATAATCAGAACCATTCTCAATTTGATTAATATCATTTTAACGGTACACATTCATAAATATCATGGCTTTAAAAAACATATTCAAGTCAAAGTTCAGCAAGCAGGACAAATCTGCTAACGGTTCCCCTTCTAAACCTTCCAATACTACCTCAAATGCTCAAAGTTCAACCGAATACGATGCTAAAGATTACACTTCCAGAAACGGATCCTTAGATACCACTGAGTATCCCCAAGAATCTGCCTCAACATCTTTAACGTCTTCTCAAATTTCAGTCCAGAGTAACTCACCAATATATAAACAATATTTGAGCTTGAGTAATAACCCAAATTTTTCTAAAGAATTGGTGCCTATTATCACACTTTTAAATTGTCAAAGTTCAAGGGTATACTTGGAAGGTCAACTTTTCTTGAACATCGAGTACAACGAACCTGTCACTGTTCAGCAAACAGATCTGTCATATCAACAAGTTGATGGTATTATCAAAGGATCTCAGTTCATTATCTACAAAAGTGGTTTGGAGGCACAATTCAAACCAATTAGTATTGATCTACAAGAGGCTATTGTCAAATTAGAATCCGATGAACTTTCTTTCATTATAACGAATTCCAACAAAGTTGCTTATCACATCAAATTTCAACAAGTTGAATTATTACAAAAATGGATTGCAGCTATCAAATTATCAAACTTTGAGTATGATAGATTGAACGAAGCCTATACGGCATCTTTGTTAAGTGCAAGAGGTTCTCATCTATCCGATTTACACGTTGTTCTTGCTGAAAACCGCTATGAAACCCATGAATGGTGTAGTATTAAATTCGGTAAACATGGGAATTGGATCAGCTCTTACTGTGTTATCACCCCTTATGAAAAGCACAGAAAAGGTAATAAGAATGGTACAATTGAATTCTTTACATCTTCAAGAACAAGCAAAAAGAACTTGGTTTGTTCAATTTCTCAGATTGAAAATTGTTACGCAGTTTTCCCACATGCTGATTTGATTGATGATTCAGCCTTGATTAAGCTGAATGGTGATGTTTCCGTTTATAACATTGGTGCCACATTTGATTCACCTTCAAGATCTAATTCGTTAAGAGCTTCACCGGCCAATGGTAATCGATCAAGATCAAATTCTTTAAGAATCATTACTCAGAATCATTCAAGAACTACCTCTATTTCAAGTATCACATCTTCCAAATCTGTCAAAGCTATCAACATTGACAACACTTCTTTATATATCTTACCAAAATCACATAATGGTGTTAAAAATTTCGAAACACTAATTCGTTATTTAACCCCACTTTATGATAGTTTTCAATTATATGGTCGTCCTAAGAGATTAGAAGCTGATAAAACTCAACCTAACTCGTTACTGTTTGGATTACCAAGCTTACCACATGTTGAATTGTTAACTATAGAGCATGCACATAACGCTGTTGCTGAGCATTGGAGATCAATTTCTAACTTGGAAGCTGAACGTCAAGATGAAGAAGATCACTTCCACTTTAGTGAATTATTCAACTCAGTCGTTAAATCATTCTACCAACAAGATCCAAAACACAAAGGTTTTGGTGATTTGAGAACTACTATATATCAAGATACCAATTTCGAGCACCCATTGGTCAAATTCAATAACATCAATATTCCTGGATTTGATGATTCTACTCCAACCACACCAAAATATGCATTTTCCATCTCAGATTTACCAACAAATGCCCCAACTGTTAACGTTGAACAACTCTCTTCTCCATCAGGTGCTCACAATAGCTTGCAACAAGTGTTGAATTCTGACAATTATGAATTTCCTGTCAATAGATCAACATCAGGAACTCCACAGCCGTCAATCTCTGTTTTAAAATCTAGATTGAGATCGGACTCTGCCTCTTCAAATGGTAGATTGGGTTCTCCTTTGCTGGGCTCTAGCACCAATTTAAGCTCATTTGTCACTAATAGCAGACGTCAATCACTGACACCAAGTGTATTGGCTGCACAACAAGCTTTTAGAAGAGATGAAGTTCAGCCAGTTGCTGCATAAGGGTTTATGACCTTCATTGATTGTTACTTTTTGAGACTAATACTGGTCTGTTTTTTCTCATTGTCTGTTTTTTTCTCATTGTCATTTTTTATATGCTCAATATGAACCCTCCATTTTCTTTATGTTCATTGGAAACTCCTTTGCTTTTCTTTGATTTTTTGTTCATTGATTTATTTTTCTGTTATCGGTTTATCATATATGGCTCAAGTTCTAACTGCTCGATGTGGTTCCATTTTGCACATGTCAAATGGTCTTTTTAGCAATAGATTTATGGTTATGCTTTTTTTTTTATCTACTGAAAGTTTTGAAAATTGTAGCTCTACGTCAGCAGTTACTTATATGTAAGTTGATAATTTATGTACAAGTAAATAAGTCATATGTTGTTCGTGTTTTCAAATTTGGAGTGTCAACTATTTGTTCAAAGAAAGATCTCTCTTTGTTTGGTCCTCAATCTGTTCCTCTATCTTTTCAAATTCTTGTTCTTCTTCTAGCTCTGTAATTTTGTTTGAATCATGCTCCTTGTGCTCAGCTGATGAATCATCTGCATTCTTTGACAGTAACTCGTTCAAGGCTGATCCCTCTATAGCACGTAATTCTTCAAATGGACCAGTCTCTATAACCTCCCCATTTTTGCCAAGAACTAAGACTCTTGAACTATCTTTGATAGTGGAAATCCTATGGGCAATTGAGATAGTAGTTTGACCATTTTGTCTTCTCTTGTGCAAAGTTTCTGCAATTACACTCTCAGATTTAGAGTCCAGAGCTGAAGTACTTTCATCCAAGATCAAGATTGGTGGATTCAACAGTAGTGTACGAGTTAGTGCAATTCTCTGCCTTTGACCACCTGATAGCTGGGTACCTCGAGGACCAACAACGGTGTGTAAACCATCTGGGAATTCGTTTAAGAATTTGAACACATTAGCCTGTTTCAATGCTCGTTGTATATCTTCATCGGTGTAGCTGTCAACACCATATGTAATATTCTCCAATATAGTACCAGCAAACAACGAAGGCTCCTGTTGGACAACACCAATTTGCTTTCTGAAATGTCTTAGATTAAAATCCTTGATGTTTCTGTTATTTATTAGAATTTCACCGTTACTGACATCATAAAACCTTAGCAGTAAAGATCCTATTGTTGACTTTCCTGAACCACTAGGACCAACAATACAAATATGTTCACCTTGTTGGATTTCAAAAGACAACTTGGAGAAAATCTTGATGTTTGGACGAGTTGGATATTCAAACTTAACGTTTGAGAACTTGATAGTTGAAGCCATATCATCCTTCGTAACTTTATAACCTTGTGTTGGAGGTATTGTTGGTTTTCTGTCATTCAATTCGAAGATTCTTCCGGCAGCACCTGCACCTTTCATAATTTCAGAGTAGAAATTGGATAATCCAAACATGGATGAGCCAGTATACAAAGCATACATCATAAATGATGATAAATCTCCGACTGTTAAAGATCCATCTCTGACCATCGATGAACCAACACCCAAGAGTGATATCAGTGCCATGTTTGCGACTAAACCAGTAGCACCGAAAAAAATTCCAGAAGTCTTAGCTTCTTTGAAACCGATATTAAACACACTTCTAACGTGATCAGAGTATTTCGAAACTTCTCTTCTTTCACCACCATAAGCTTGGATGGTTCTTGTTGCATTCAATTGTTCTTCGGCAACCTTAGTCAACTCACCAATGGATGTTTGTAAGTCCTTTGACAAATTTTTAATTCGACGACCATAAATAAGTGATAGTCCACCTAGTGGTGGAATGAGTAGCATCACTATTGAAGTAAGTTTCCAACTAACAAGAGTCATCATTGTTAGACCCACACCACCACTTATCAGGGCTCTTATACCATCACTTATATTTTGTGTCACAGATTTCGATACAATGGAGGCATCTGAACTCAATCTTGAGATCAAATCACCAACCCTGTTGTTGTCCAAAAATGCAGCATCTTGTTCTAAGGAAGCCTTCAACGTTCTTGTTCTTAATCTAGCAACCAATTTTTCACCAACTACTCTCAAAATTATAACTCTACCAGAATTACACATAGCGCCAACTAAAAAAACACCTGTAATTGCCAGGGAAAATTCGTTCATAGTCAGTCCAAAGATTCTAATGTTTTCTACAGAATCTTTAGCAGCATCCATGAATTTCCCAATGATCAAGGGTAATGACATGGAAATCGCAGAAGTTACAAAAAGTAAAGCTAGGGCAAGAAGCATAGGCTTAGTTTCAGGTTTAGCCAGTGTGAAAAGTCTTTTGATATCACCAAATCCTGAAGCCTTAGAATCATTTGGAGATAGTTTGGAAATATGTGGCTCAACTTTGGTGATACTGGAGTCATTGGGTGTTGATGTTAATGGTTTAGAAGAGACCGGTGATGATAATGATGATGATGATGATGATGATGATGATGATGTAGATGAATTGTGTCTTAATTGATGTATGATTGAAAGGGGATGATTGACTCTCTGTGCGAGAATTGATTTCAATGAACCAGGTCGTATTAATGTTATAGATGATTTGGTTGATAATCCCATAGAAAATGATCTTTTGATAAACGGGTGTTGTAACGTTAACCTCTGACTCAAGGCATTACTGCCTATTTGAATCAATTTGGAGCGAAACATTTGAGAAAATGGAATAGCAGAGTGCTCCAATCAAGTGATCACACCAAGGAAAAAACTTTCTCAAGATACCGATCTCTATAAATGCAGCAGTAGTGCGTGAATAAGTTTTCGCTTAAGTGATCTCATCATCAATTTGACTGGATGTTGATTTGAACTCTCATGTTCAATTTTGCCTATATAAGATTAATCTCTACCAAATTAATGATTTTCGCGGAGTATTCGCGGAAAAAAATCTTGGAAATTTGAGTCTAAAGCTTATAAAATAATCCATTTATAAAAAAAAAAATTACTGTATCAATTTTATTTTGTCTTGAACCGTAGGGGACTAGAAGTGGAACTGGTTTATGAGACTTTTTTTTTTTCGCGAGCCTTTGTGTGGCAAACCTTAAACTTTAAACCAAATCTGGAGATGAGATACATTGTTATCTATCTAAACGAGCATATTGCAACAAAAGCTGACAGTTATTCAACTCGAAATAAACACTTCAACGTCTAGTCAATTCGAATATGTCTCTTTGATGAAAAGATACCTTACTGCGTTGGTTTATGTTTTACTTTAAATCAAGTTAGTCTCTGGAAAGTTGAACTCCAGAATTAGAGAGACATGTGTGGAGACCTTTGAAGTAATTCAATCAAGTCTTTGTATAGCTATTAAGAAGAAACTGATCTATACAATGGATGTTGATCATCCTGATTGAGATGTAGATGTTTTGATGTACAAGCATTTGCACGACGATAAAAGATATATCACTTTTTCTCTTTCTGTCTAACTGCAATGAGCGTATCTCTCAACTCGACAACAGTGTGTTTCTATATATTCAGTGAAAGCCATAGACTAACTACAATGAGCTCTCTGAACTTTGATGCAATTTGTGCTGGCCTCTTCTACTTCTTCTCTCATTTAAAAATAGATAGTTAAGCACTCTTTCCCCTTTGGGCTTAAGAAAAACACATATAATAACCCGGCTGCATAAACACAATTTGTGCATTTTGCATTCATGCACAGGCTTAAAATGTTCATATTTAGAGAGCCTTCCCATGACCAAGCTTATGATGTAACCTTCAATTTTGTGTCAAATCAAAATATAACAGCTATTTAAAAGAGAAATATTACTTAGATGTTGAGCAGCCTTTGATTACTCAGGTTAGCATCCCTTTTGGTTTTGAACGAGAGTGGTGCATTTGTATCTCTTAAAATCTGTTGATTTGGTTCCTCAACCCAAGTAATGTAGACAGACACCCAACTCATGTAATTGAGCAATTGTTTTACAAAAAGTGTACTTTTGAAACTCTAAGGTGAAAACTCAAATAGTTGAAAGTTCTAAGTCACACACACAAGCTTAATTAATTTGTACTTCTGTTCAATATTTTTTACGCTCGCTAAAGTAGACGACGACACATTTGCGCAAACTGTATCAATTTTTTTGAATCATTCGGAATTAGAAACTAAAATTACTTAGCTTTTTTACCAAAATAACAATTTTAGAGGATAATAGAAACTCTACATACATATGAAAAGTAAACAAATAAAACCTTCACAAAATTAAGTTTATATTTTTACAAAAAAACCCCTTATGTCAGCAACAATTCCCCCTTTATTGACAAGATACCCCCTTGAGTCTAGATTTCTCACTAAAGCGAGGCCTCCGTCTGGCTTTCCAGCTTTAGAAAGGATGTGGTACCCAAAAGTCTGCTCACTTTAATTTAAACGAAAAGGATCTTAAAAGTCCATGATAGTCGTAGTGGTGCCTAATTATGCGATATTGCGCAAGTTCGTTGAATAAATTTTTTTTTTACTTACCGCAAAGGTAAATGGGATTAAATTTAATGGAAGAGGAAAAAAAAAAAAAATCTCCCTGACTGATCTCAACTTTAATCCCAGCCCTAATTTTTGCTTTAAAGGAAGTAAATTTTGCACTTTTTTAGTTTAGTTCATTCTTCATCTGAACATATGGAGAAGAGTAATACTTCTCAAAGCCAAATCCTCTAAGGTTGAAAGAACCTACATATTGCACCAAATATCCTCGAGCTCTTAAAGATTCATATCAATTTATTGGATCGAGTTTTTCCAAAAAATTGTTCAATTACATCACATGGTCAATTAAAAATTGACGATAGTTCATAAATAGTCAGCAACGAACTTGCTTCACTAATCTAACCTAGTCAACTTTCCCTTTGCGGAGCTAAACAAAATTCTTAATTAAAGCATAATAATTCAATAAAATGGGTGTCCCTCCTGCTAATGGAATAGATCTTTTAACAGAGCATGCTTATTATGAATACGGGAATAAAGAGTTTCAATCTGTCATAGATTTCGACTACTTATTCGCTTATGGTGACTTCATATCACCTTCACACACAATTGAAATATCAACTCTTCTGTTAATAGCATTCATACTAGGTATAGCTGCTTATGTATCTCTAAATTCTAGAAAGCTAATAAATTTGCGGGCTACTAAAAATAAGACTTTATTACCTACCTACAACGATGAACCTGTCAGTAATTCGGTATATTCTTTCAATAGTCCACCAGAATTATCACATTCGAATTCCAGCACGCCATCCAACTCCCCTCATTTATCTAAAGATCTATTATCTATTGAAAGATATCAATTTGAAGATACTCAACACCGTATCAAGGAAAATTGAAATTCTATAGATTTTCAATCGAAAGGTCAAATACATTGCATATGCGTTGAATACAGTTAAACCATCAACGCTCCCTTTTCCATTTTAGAAAGCATACTCAACTTTCTTATTGCATGATTGCATTCATACGTTCATTTACACGTTCATTCATTACAAGTCACACAGACATGTTTCACTATCACGTATTCGTCATTTAGAGGACTTACGTGCATAATAAATTGATACCTCTTTTTCTACAAAATAAGCACAAGTGTAGAATATTCCGAGCCTACATCCTCCTCATAGCCTGGTCTCTTGTAATCGAACATATATGCCAAGAAAAATCATGATTTGTATGATATACTTACCTTTACTATCGTAATTTTCTTTTTCTCCATTCAAAGCAAGTCTATTCTCAACCCGTGTATTCTTTAATGAACTCAGACTAGGGTCTCTAAGAAGATGCAGGGGAAGTCCAGTCTGTTGCTCTACAGTTGTATTGTTTCAATCTTCCTACTCGTATAGATATCTCGAAACTAACCCAAATAATCGAATCTCCTTTGGTATGGTATTGGTTCACAAGTAGGAAGAGTGAACCTTTATACATTTCGAATTTGTTCTTGCAAATAAACCATGGTTAATGTGACGTATAAAATGGGCTTAGGAAAAGGAGATACTTACAAAACCCACACTAGCCTAACTTATAAGCAAAGCCATGAACGCACTCTTCAAATTAATGTATACTTCAAACTTGGTAAATACCCACTTGAGTCTTCCATAGAACGAATTTAAAAAGAATTCAAACATTTCCTCAGTAAAACTGCTTGGGATATCTGATGAGAATTAAGAGGGCTCTGTTTGACACAATTTCTGTGACCCAAACCAGATAAATAAAGCCGTTTTATGAAATCGTAAACGTTTTTTTAATTTCTCCGTCAAAGAAACCCAAAAAGTACATGAGGATTACCCGCTCCTGAGCTCTTTTCTTTTTGAAATGCAGTTGAGCACGTTCTTTTGTTAGGCAAATCTTTAATTATCAAATCTTTTAACAGTTGCTGAGAAAGGCTTATCTTCTCCAAATCTTATTGTTCATGAGTTTCTATCTTTGTCACTATTCAGTTTGATCTGGTTTCCCTTATTCAATTTCTATATTTCGTACCATCCATCCAAAGGATTAACTAGACTATCAATAACTTCATGCATATATAATAGGCACTAGTACGCTATGACTTGGGAAGAAGTTGAACCAAAAGATAATGACAGAAGAATATTCACACTCAGACCCTTTAAGGGGATCACAGCTGACCTGAGAGACAGACTGCCGATATATTTGTCTGACTGGACTGATGCTTATAACTATAGAGTCATTCCTGCGACAATTCTAACATACTTCACCAATATATTTCCTGCAATAGCATTTGCTCAAGATATGTTTGATAAGACAAATAATTCATACGGTGTCAATGAAGTTCTTTTGGCATCAGCATTGGCTGGTATAGTGTTTGGGATATTTTCTGGACAACCATTGACGATTGTCGGTGTTACTGGCCCTATAGCAATTTTCAACTATACCGTTTATGATATAGTTAAACCTTTGGGTTTAGCATATTTCCCATTTATGTTTTGGATTGCCATTTGGGCAATGATTGCACATTTTGTAATATCTATTCTCAACTTGGTATCTGCTTTAAGATATGTCACAAATTTTCCCTGTGATATATTTGGAATGTTCATCAATGTTGTTTATTTGGAGAAAGGTATTCAAATTTTATCGAGACAATTCAACCCTGAGGATAATGGAGCTTCTGGATATGCTTCAGTTGTCATTGCTATCACTATGGGTGTTGTTGGATTTTCTGGGAATATTTTCAACGAAACTAAATATTTTAATCAACGCTTTAGGCAATTCATGATTGACTACACCACACCAGCTTGTGTTGTATTCTTTTCAGGATTCATTCACTTTGGAGGGTATTTAAATAATGTTGATTTTAAAAGATTACCCATCACAAAATCATTCCATCCAACAAGTAGAGACAACTGGATCGATGTCACTGGGTTATCGGTTGGTTATATATTTTTGGCTTTACCATTTGGTGTCATTTTAGCGATCTTATTCTATTTTGATCATTCAATTTCTGCTTTGATGGCTCAAGATTCAAAGTACAAATTGAAGAAACCAGCAGCTTTCCATTATGATTTTTTTCTCTTAGGAATAGTTACAGGTATTTCAGGTTTATTAGGAATTCCATGTCCAAATGGGTTGATTCCTCAAGCTCCACTACACAGTGAGTCTTTAGTTGTTAAGGATAAAGCAGGACAAATTATTGGAACAGTAGAACAAAGATTCACCAATACGGTGCAAGGATTGATGCTTCTGGGTACAATGACAAGACCGTTATTGGTTTGTCTAGGTTTGATTCCACAGTGTGTCCTTGCTGGATTATTTTTCATTATGGGTTCAACCGGGTTACATAGGAATGTTATATTCAACAGGTTAAGATTTGTTTGCTCAGAAGATCAAGATAACCCACTAGCAGACATTCCAAAGAAGAAACTGTATCTATTCATATTGTTTTCATTGATTGGATTTGGTGCTGAGTTTGGAATTGTTTTGACGAAAGGTGCTATTGGTTTCCCATTGGTACTATTACTAAGTGTTGTAGGTGCTATGTTCTTCCCTAAGATGTTTACCGAGGATGAATTGGATGTACTTGACGGACCTGTCGCTAACGAGAATACTTTGAAAAACCTATAATTTATTAAAACTCTATCAGTTACGTTTGTGTTTATTGTGTTAAATTCAATCTATATACTTTGCATTTAAACTCTCAATGTCTTCGTAAAAAAATTTGTACAACCAAAAACTTGGTATTATTGTTGTTAAATGCCAAATAGCATGAGCATCGATTTGCCAGTCTAAATTTATGAAATCAAAGACTTCAAAACTCATCCCAAATAAAACTGAAACGATTAGAGCAATTGGAGTTAGATACAATGATTTTCTATCCGGATGGGCTTTATAATGCTGATAAGCCAACACTGTGAACAGAGTATATTGAAACAATGCAATTGTGATGTTGGCCTGCATGTTGTAGGTATAAGACCAATCATAGTTCAACCTTATGAAATGATACAAATACAGTAGAATGCAAACTCTTGAAGTCCATATTCTTTTCGGTGTATCTTTATCCAATCTGAAAACTCTTATTACCAATGCGTGTAGTCCACTAAGCACTGTAGCACCGGCAAAGAAATAATCAAGTCTCTCGGTGACTATTAAATCTCTTATATGGAAAATAGTACTGCATATCCAAGCACCTTGAGCAACAATTGAAACTATTAAAACGTTGAAATATAAATGCTTGATAGAACCTTGTGTTTTGTTATAAATGGCTTTTGTCTTTTGGAAATTTAAATAATGAGGAATGAAATTTAAAATTGAAAAAAAGGCACTAGCTAATTCTTGAGTCCAAAATATTCTTTTAAACGGCCATTTACCATGGAATTGATAAACTTCTTCATTTCTTATTGTTCTGATTTGTGTGACATATTGTTGACATTGATAATCACAGTTGGATTGACAATCCCACAGCAGTAAGCTTAAAGCTGGAGATGTTTTGGAATATGGTAATTTTAAAAATTTATTATTTCTGTTGGTTGTCCTTGTTTGACATATTAATGATTCACAAGCATCAACACAATCTATAAACTCATCAAGGTTATCACCAGGGGATGCTAATGAAAATGTCAGGAGACATAGTGTGAATATCACCCTTTCGAACTTCATGATTGCAGGTGACACTATGCTCTTTGGTATCACCTCCAATCATCTCTACTTGCTATGTAAAATTCCACGGCTAAAACCATTCTCATTAAAAAAAATTGAAAATAAAATCCCAACCGGTGCTCTTAACCAAGAAATAATATCTTAATTTATGTGTTTCCATGGTTACATACTTATTATCAACTACAAGAAGTGCCAAAATATCTAAAAACTCATATTCACATTCATATACTATATCGACTTTATATCTTCTTGAATGCATTTCTAACGTTTTTCAAGAATAGAGTCAAGTCACGGTTATTATTAAAATCATCCAATATTTTAGCTAATTCATCTTGAGGTAAACTTGGATTTAACAGCTCAACTTTATAAAGCTTCTCACTAACATCGAGGTTCAACGAGTATTCTCTGTTTGGATTATGTGGATCTATATTCTTGAAAACGAATTTCAATAGATCATCTTTGATACCTTCAATTTTAAAACCTAGTAGTTGTTCATATACTATCGTTTCAGGTAAATTGATCTCAGATTGGTTCTGTAAGTTTTGCTTTAATCCTTCTAATTCATCACGCTTCTTTGTAGTTTTTTCCTTTAGTTGCAATACTTGTTTCTCTAAAGAATTATGATCATTCTGGAGTTGTTTTTCTCTTGCCCTTAGATCGTTCAATCTTGCTTCTGAAGAATTGGCATCTGAAATTTCGCGTTCTATTAGATTATTTAGTTCAGTTTCTCTATTGGATAGCTCAACAAGTTTCTTCTCTATTTCTTTGTATTCATTTCGTATCTGTTTAACTTTGCTCGTATAGTCTTCCTTTAACTTAATTATATCTGTCTTCTGTCTTGCTATGAATTGGTTGAACTTTTCACTAACTTGTTCAAGTCTTTTTTCTACCTCTGGATCAAAAGTGCGCACGTCTGACATTTAACGTTGGATGTCTATATATATATATTTTGGTTAATCTTTTTCTTTTAAAAGTTGTATTCCCTTTCCTTTGTCTTTAACAAAAGCTTATGAGCTTTTGATAGGTTTTTTAAATGTTTTTGTTTTGATTTTCGTGATGTTTTGCTTTTGAAGACAATTTTTTTTTTTTTGATTTTGTCTCTTTTTCAATCTACTATTTTTTTTGACACAAACTCGAAGCTTTTTCTAAGCTCAGCCATTAAAATTGCAAGACTTGTTCCCATTCTTTTTTAAGACCAATCTTACGATAAAAGGGCCACTCAACCATGTCCCAACAACAGCAACAGCCCAAGGTAAGGTTTCTCACTTTCAACACATGGGGTTTGAAATACGTTTCTAAGAAGCGGAAAGAACGTCTTCAAGAAATTGCGATCAAAATTTTAAACGATGAATCAAAATATGATATTATTGCACTTCAAGAGATTTGGTGTAAAGAAGATTGGGATTTTATTGAATTTACCCTAAAGGATAGTTTCCCATATAGAAGAATTTTCCATTCTGGTATAATTTCAGGTCCAGGTTTAGCACTACTATCGAAAATACCCATTGATCAAACGTTTTTGTATAGATTTCCAATTAATGGTAGACCTTCAGCATTTTGGAGAGGGGATTGGTATGTTGGGAAATCAATTGCTGTTACCTTGTTGAAACCTATCGATGAAGGTTCATTCCCATTGGCAATTTTGAACTCTCATATGCATGCTCCATATGCATTAAAAGGTGATGCAGCTTATGAAACTCATAGATCATGTCAAGCTTGGGATTTTGCCAAAATTTCCAATTTGTTATCAAAGGCAGGTTATGCTGTTGTCATTGTTGGTGATTTAAATTCCAGACCTGGGTCATTACCACATAAATTTTTAACTTTAGAAACAAATTTAATTGACAGTTGGGAACAGTTAAAAGGTGTTCAAGATTTGAACTATATCAAGACTTTACCTCCAAATTTACAAATTGAAATTGGTGGAACTACATGTGATTCTATTTTAAACACATGGAGAGCCGATAGATTACCAACAGAAGCATGTAGATTAGACTATGCTTTGATTGATTCAACAAAACTAACTACACTGGATGCTCAAGTTAAATTTACTGAAGAGATTCCAAACATTGGTTCATATTCAGATCATTTTGCATATTCATGTGAATTGGAAATCTTACCTAAATTACATAAAAACATTTCACTTAAACCACCTTCTTTACAACGAAGAGATACAGTTGATGTCAATAGAATCGAATATCATGATGAATTTTTAAATTTGTTACAAGATTATAACAAAACCTCACAATGGCAGAAGAAATGGAGAATAGCACATTTTTTCATCTCTATAATCCTTATTATTGCAATACTAGTTGCAACTACATTCACTTCAATCCCTGCACCATGGTCTTCGGTGTTATGGGTGTTTGTCAGCACTGTTATTGGAATCACCGGTGTCATCAATGGATTGATTGGGTTTTTATTTGGTAGATCAGAGTTAAGAGCATTGGAAGAAGTTAGACAAGAGGTGGTGGATAACAAGAGAAGTATTGAATCATCACTAAGACAAATACATACAACCGAGTGAATCTATGGATGTTTTTTAAAAGAATTGGTATATATATATATATACAAACTGGTAGATAGAATAAAAGCATTCTTTGGTTTGTAGACTTGTAAATTTTGTATATATTAGTTGACCTTTCAAATGTGGCAGATTTGATCTTTTGTCTTTTTTTTTTTTTGTTTCTTAGGCTAATTTTAAATTTTATCTTTTTTTTTTGGAAATTTGATTTTAAAAATGTGACATATAATTTTAATAATTCTAAAAGGGAAAAAACAAAGTGATAAACAAGCTTTAGTTGAACTAAACAATTCATTAAAAGCAATTGGTTTTTATTAGCGTTTTTGAGTGTTTCAATCATGGAAGGAACACCACCGGGCTCACCTCCATCCGTTAACAGTGGCATCATCCCTACTGGCGAGGACCACATAATACCATCAGACATCACCAGAAGTCGTTCCCCGACTATCCATTCAAGGTTTAAAACTGCCACCAGAAATTTAAAATCACTATCACCACCACCATTGGGAAGATCTTTGTCACCCATAAAGACAACGGTACATTCCTCGATTGACTCCATAAGTAGGATTGGCACTGCGAAGAAGAAAAAGTCCAAAAGTTCCTTAGATCTTGCCGCTACCACATCCAATACTATCAACCATAATAGTAATCATCATCACCATCATCATGAAATAGATGTAGCTAAGGCCACAAGTATGACTAAAAGTTTTGTATCCTTGTTGACGACTGCCAGTATGTACAATGGGAACCTTCAAGATATCATTAATGAGGACGATGAGCAGGGTGGTGATGACAATATTGATGATGAGGAAGAGGATACTACCGCTGTTGGTAATAGTAGTCGGGATTCAAAGGATAACGACCGGGTTGATGATGAGATACAGAATTCCGCTGATAACTCAACACAACTGGAAAATCCTGCCAATAGTGATCTAACAATAACTCCAGGGTCGCTGACAACATCCTCGGATTTAAAAGAAGGTGATAAAGATGATGACGATGATGAAGTTATACCTTTGCAAAGAAAACAAACGTTATTCGAAATATCGGTCGCAAAGAGACTGGAGAATAGCTGTAGTAATTTAAAAGATTCCAAAAAGAGAGCCGCAGCTATTACCCAAAGGCTAAGAGAAAGATTTGATATAAATGAAGATGATATCTTTTTGGAAGACTATTCATGTTGGTTATTGAAAGATGTACTACTTCAAGGTCATATCTATTTGACACAATCTCATCTACTCTTCCTAGCCTTCTTACCCAAAAATGACCGAAATAAAGTCACGCTATCAGGTCATCTATCAGTCGAATCTTTACCTTCAAGATTAGTTCGAAATTGGGCTGTTTTGAAAAGCAATACTCTATCGCTATATAACAAGTCGACAGATTTATATTTCCCACTTTTGACTATAGACTTGAAATATGCACTAAGAGCTGAAGTTATTGGTCAATCAAGTCTTCTCACTCCTGGTCTGCATACTAAAGGAACATGGATTAAAATCTTGACAGAATCAAAGACGTACAAATTACAAACTGATTCTCCACATGCCGCTAGAACTTGGGTTGGTCTTTTGAAAAAGCAAATCTTTGCAAGTAGAAATAAGGGGGATTGTGTCACTGTCAAGATTCCATTACAAAATATAATAGACATTGAAGAGACCCCAATCTTTGATGCTGCTGAAACCTTACATCTCAAAGTATTGGAGAGTGCCGAACTTTTCGCATTGGATGATTACTTCTTCATGTTTTTCAACCGTGGTCCTGATGCTCGTCAATCAATAAGTAATGCTATAGCAGCTCTTGGTACTCATGATTCAAGTTTAGTGGAACACGTTATTGATAGTACCTCAAACCTGTCATTGGCAGAAAGGGAGAAGAAGAAAAGTGGATTATTCCCATTAAAAGGGGTCTTTAACAGGTCGCATTCAGGATCAAGATCAAGATCAAGATCTAACAGTTCAACTTCATCATCTTCAGATTCAAATTCTCAAAAGCCATCTAAATCAATACATGAAAATATCGCAATAAGTGAGCCTGTTGTGGAGACGTACATCAAAACGGATACAGATGGACTTCCATTTTCTGAAGAGCTCGGGGAAGCAGTGTTAGAAGATCAGGATGAGAGTGTTGTGAGTTATGACTTGGTGAATAACGAGTCAGCCACACCATCTATTTCAAATGACCAGAAAGAACGATCTCTAAGGTTTAGCTCTCCTTTTCCTTCATTGCCTCCACTTCCTGGATATGCCACTACGACTAAATCATTGCATCAAGCAAAAAATACCATTGGCAAATGGACTCCAAAGATGATTAAATCAGCAACATCAATGTGGGCTTCGAATCCTGTTCACTATGCGGAAAAAATCTCTATTGAAAGGGGTAGTTCAGAGGATGCATTCTTAGCACCACCTGAGGAAACGATAAAGGCAACTGAAAGATTTCAAAAACTTTTTTCATTATCTCAATCTAATTTATTGGTATCATCATATTACTCTTATCTTCATAGAAATGTTCCAGTATATGGTAAAATATACCTTGGCACTAAAGAAATATGTTTTAGATCACTGTTGCCAGGGTTTCATACAAAGATGATTTTACCTTATAAGGATGTTGAAAATTGCTACAAGGAAAAAGGATTCAAGTTTGGTTATTATGGCCTTGTTGTTGTAATTCATGGGCATGAGGAGATTTTTTTTGAGTTCAGCTCTGCCGTTGCAAGAGATGACTGTGAGTTTTTACTCTTGAAACAGTTGGATAGATCAAGCAATTCATCTTCCGACCTAGCCTCAATTGAATCCAGTGCACAACTATCATCAAGTGGTAAGTTAGAAGCTGCCAAAATAAGGCTATTTGAGAATAAAATTCATAGAGAATCTGGTTTGGACGTTCCTATCTTAATTGAGGATCATCCATTGTTGAGAACCACGTTGAAGCCTGGCAAAGCTTATAAATTCTCTCTATTGACCATAGGCTCTAGAGGTGATGTTCAGCCTTACATTGCCTTGGGTCTTGGTTTGCTCAAAGAAGGACATATAGTCACCATTTTGACGCATGCTGAATTCGAAGATTGGATCGTTGGTCATGGTTTAAAGTTCAAAGAGATTGCAGGTAATCCAACTGAATTAATGTCTTTGATGGTATCACATGGCTCTATGAATGTTGGATTGATTAAAGAGGCTTCGAGTAATTTTAGAGGCTGGATAGCTGAGCTATTGAGAACTAGTTGGGAAGCTTGCCAAGGGACTGAAATTTTGATCGAATCACCATCGGCAATGGCTGGTATTCATATCGCTGAAGCTTTGGGAATACCATACTTCAGAGCATTCACCATGCCTTGGACAAGAACAAGGGCTTATCCACATGCCTTTATAGTACCTGATCAAAAGAAAGGTGGAAGTTACAACTATTTGACTCATGTTCTTTTTGAAAATGTTTTTTGGAAAGGAATCAGTGGACAAGTGAACAAATGGCGTAAGGAGGAATTGAAATTACCAAAGACTAGTTTAGATTTATTACAACAAAATAAAGTACCATTCCTATACAATATATCACCAAGTGTTATGCCACCACCAGTTGATTATTCGGATTGGGTCAAGGTCACTGGTTACTGGTTTTTAAATGAAGCAGTTACTTATGATCCACCAAAAGCTTTACTGGAATTTATCAAAAAAGCTAAAGATGATAATAAAAAAATAGTATATATTGGATTTGGATCTATTGTGGTTTCTAATCCAAGAGAATTGACAGAAGCTGTTGTTGAGGCCGTATTACAAGCTGATGTTAGATGTGTGCTAAATAAAGGTTGGTCTGAAAGATTAGGAGGACCTAGCAAGATTGAGATTGAACTACCAGATGAAGTTTACAATTCTGGGTCACTGCCACACGATTGGTTATTCCCACAGATTGATGCAGCAGTTCATCATGGAGGTGCGGGGACAACTGGTGCAACTCTGAGAGCCGGTTTACCAACTATCATCAAACCTTTCTTCGCGGATCAATTCTTTTATGCCACAAGAGTGGAAGACATTGGAGCTGGTATTTCTTTGAAGAAACTAAACGTTAAAAGTTTGTCAAAAGCATTGAAAGAAGCAACAACGAACCAACGTATGATTTTGAAGGCAAGAAGCATTAGTGAAAAAATACAAAAGGAGGATGGTGTTTCCCATGCAATTGAATGTATTTACCGAGAATTGGAATATGCAAGAGACTTGATAATAAACAAGAAGAAAATAGATATCAGTAATGAAGACGAAAGGATAATTGATGAGGAGTATGAGAGCAAAGTTATGAGTATTAGCGAGATTGATGATATTGCACTTCGTGAAGCAGCGTTTGCAGCAGAAGAGGATGTTGGTGGTCATGGGGAAGAGCGCGAGGAAGTAGAGACTGAAGAAGGAGGTTCTTGGTTACTGGTCTAAGGTTAGTTTAAATCACTATTATGGTGTGAATCTTTGGAAGGAAAGTTTTTTATATAGGGTTCGCTCGATCAATTTATATACATATGTGTTATAGGTAAATACGAATGTACTGATATCGAAAGATTTACCAGTTTGTAACATCTTCAGCTTCTCCAAAAACTGATTCTGTTATATCTGTAACTGGTTCTTCTTCCCATTCGATTCCTTTACTATTAACAATTTTAGAACAATTTTCTCTCAAAAATTCAATGAGTAGTTCATTAATCGCAGCAAACTCTAATAAGAACGCATCATGTCCTTCTGGAGAATCAATTTTCTCCAATCTTGCATTTGGCAAATATTGAGCCAAAGTTTCTTGTTCAGAATATGTAAATAACCCATCAGAACTTATTCCAATAACCAAAGCCGGTTGAGTTAAGGTTGATAGTAGATACTCTACCGAGCCACCAGATCTTCCCCTTGCAATATCATGAGTGTCTAATTTTCTTGAGATTGAGATGTAACAGTTTGCATCGAATCTATTTATGAACTTCTCACTTTGATAGCGTAAATAGCTTTGAGCAGAGAAGTATGTTTGATGTTTGTTTCGGCCTGAAGCTGAAGAAGCTGATGACTGAGAGGTATGCGACGTAATTGAATCTGTTGACGTTGATCTTTCGGAGCTAGGAGGAGATTGAAGTTTTCTTCCTCTTGCATTACCTTCGTTATGGATGGCCCAATTCTCCTCTTGGATCGTTGAAGGTGATCTTTGTAACTGTTGTTTCTTTTTTTGTAGACTTTTAATTAAATTTGGATCTTTTCTACCAAACCTTTGTTCAAAACTATTTCTTGAACGATATGTTAATAATGCAGACATTCTAGCAGCACCTAATCCCGAACTTGGTGGTTCATCCAACTTATAATAACCATCCAAATATTTTGGATCTGAATATATACATTGACGTTGAGTTTCACTCCAACTTATACACCAAGCAGAGTGTCTTGCACTTGTTGCCAACGGAACTATAGTTTTAACGTAATCAATGCCAAAAAAGGCCCATTCTAATACAAGCATTCCACCCATTGACCCACCAATAACAGCAGCAATCTGTTTAACACCAAGTGAGTCTAGAACTTTCTTATGAATTTGGACATCATCTCTAACAGTACACAATGGGAACTCGGGACCGTATCTTTCACCAGTTTCAGGGTTTAATGTAACGGGACTTGCAGAGCCATAAGGAGACCCCATTGAATTTAAACAAATGATGAAAAATTTAGTTGGATCAAAAGCTCTACCTTGACCCAATAGTGGACCCCACCAATCGGAAACATCAGCTGAACCTGTAAGAGCATGGCATATAACTAAACAGTTATCAGCTTCTTCGTTCAATCTCCCCCATGTTTTATAACCTATTGGAACTTCCTTTAATACTTCTCCAGTCTCTAAAGTAAATTCAGGTATGATAACGATTTTTTGGTTGTTAACAAGCTTGGAAAATGGATTCTCTGGTTCCTCTTTTATATATCTGTAAGTCATAGTAAATAAAACTTAGATAAGTCCAATGTTATGCTCTCACCAATTGGTAAAGGCTATAATAGTGATGCTAATAGCTGATATGATGACCATAATAATAATAAATGATGATATATGATGAGTCTTAAACTAAATTTTTTTTTTCTTCTTTCCCTTATCTATTGTGACCCGATTTAACTCGTTTGATCCGAAAAAAATGGCATAACTTTGAGTAGGATTCACGTGACTTTGAATGTCGAGTTGATTTTTAGTTGATTTAATCATCATCATTCAAAAGATTTAAAATAAGCAAAAGATTACACAGGAAAAGATAGGTTTTAGTGTTGAATTCAGATCGTCTGCTTATCATCTCTTTGCCGGTTTGTGCTTCTTCTTCAGGTTAATATTATAGCATTGTGTCAAACGTGATGAAGAGTTTCGAAATTTTGTAACTGACAGATTAATCATCTTGCGTGGAATCCACAGGAAAGAATCTCAAAGATAAATTGAATTCGTATCTTCTCTCCCAATCTATTCTATGAAACACATCATATAAACACCACAGAAATTGTAATATATGCTCATTAAAATGCAATGATTTTAATATCACTATGGTTACAACTGACACGTCCAATAGTGTCAGAGATTTAAAAAAAAAATCTTGAAATTTTTTTTTTAGTACCAACCGAAATAAAATCGATGAGATGAGCTATCTTGAATTACTGCTTTGAATGAGTCTTGACAACGAGGACTTGGAGATTTGGAAAAGAGGAAAAGAGAGGATAAAACAAGATGTCATCTGAACCGGTCAAGATCAATAAGAACGAACTAGAGAAACAAAACTCAGAAACCTATGCCAAAAGACAAGCGTATCGTTCTAAACAAGAGGAGAAACGTAGAACTTTAAAACATGCAAGAATAGATGAATCGTCATTAGTGAAAGATGATGGATCAAACAAAATTGAAAATTCAGAATTACCAAGGAAAAGATATTACAGACAAAGAGCACATTCAAATCCATTCTCTGATCATCAATTAGAATATCCTGAAAGTCCCGATCATATGGACTGGTCAAAATTTTTCCCATACTATATTAACGATGAAAATAAAGAAGGTGAGTTAAGCAAAAAAGTTACAATAGCTGACGTTGGTTGTGGGTTTGGTGGGTTACTAGTTGATTTATCACCAGAGTTTCCTAATGATTTAATCTTAGGTATGGAGATTAGAGTTCAAGTTACTCATTACGTTGAAGATCGTATTATTGCATTAAGACAACAAAATCTTTTAAATAATGGATATCAAAATATTAACGTATTAAGAGGTAATGCAATGAAATTTTTACCAAATTTTTTCCATAAATCACAGTTAGAAAAAATGTTTTTCTGCTTCCCAGATCCTCATTTTAAACAAAGAAAGCATAAGGCAAGAATTATAACAAATACTTTATTAAGTGAATATGCTTATGTGTTAAAAGAAGGTGGTATAATTTATACAATTACCGATGTCTTAGATTTACACAATTGGATGGTTAAACATCTTGACGAACATCCATTGTTCGAAAGAGTTGGTCAAGAATGGGAAGATCAAGATAAATGTGTCAAGATAATGAGGGAAAGTACTGAAGAAGGTAAAAAAGTTGAACGTAATAAAGGTGATAAATACATTAAAGTTTATAGAAGATTACCAAATCCACAATAAAGTCAGAACTTTTAATTTAATGCTTGAATATAGATCTTTTTTTTTTTAGTGTGTATAATAATATACTGTGAATATAAACGTGTGTAGAAAGAATCATGACAAACTTTATTTAAGAGTGTTGTTGATATTAGCTATTTGTATGGTCTTGAGAATCAACTGTTTCAGCATCAGATTCAAAGACACTTTCATCATCATCAGGATTTTCAACGTTTTGAATATCAGTACTTTGATTAGTGTTATTGTTGTTTTGACTTGAAACTTTTTTATTCTTAAAGGCCTTACCAACAAATGAACTAACAGTAGCACTTGATCTTCTTATTGATGAAGATAGAGAATGTTGATCTGAATTTTTAAACCTGATAATCTCTTCAATACCAGGTGGTTCGATACTATACTGAGAAGCTCCAGTGTTTGAAGTAGTGCCAGCACCACCAGCTGTATGAGTATTATCAAATTGGTTCAGTTGTTTTCTGAAACTTGTTTCTGATCGTTGTTTTGTTAGTAATGGATGATTGGCATAGCTACCATCTTGTGGTTGTGGTGTTGTATTTGTTGTATTGTGATATAGAGCCTGTTGTCTTTGCACTGCGGCACTTGATAGGTTTTGATGGATATTCCCACCAGGAGTTTCATCTTGACTTAAACCTCCTTGAGATTCATGGTCTAATGGTTGATAAGTTGAACCATGGAATGAAAATTTGGAAGAAGAACTATCATCGAATAATGAATCCATATCTTCCAAACTAACACCAGCGGTTTCTGGGTAAAGGTAATAAACAACAAAGAATGAGATGAAACATGAAGTTGAATGAATTAAATATAGCCTCCATGTTATCAACTCTTGTAATATTGGAGTCATTTCACCAACCAACCAGTTGAAAGCCCAATTTGATGCAGTTGATAAACTTGCAACTTTAGATCTAATTGATAGAGGAGCAATTTCTGGTGGATATAACCATGGGATTGGACCGAATGAAAATCCAAATCCTGCGTTGAAAATAATAACTAGAATAACAACTAAATGTCTTGTTCTTTCAGTATTCAAATATAAGGCATATGATATTGAAGTTAAGGCAAATCCCATGATCAAAGCACCAGAAAGTAAAATTGGTCTTCTCCCCCATTTATCGACTAAAACCCATGGTGGTATTGTTGATGTAACGTAGAATAATGAATTTATACCCGTCATTAGTAAAGCTCTTCTACCTTTCCAACCAGCTTGTTCGAAAACCAAAGGAGCATAGTAAGATATAACGTTAATACCATTCATCTGTGCAAAAGCTTGGGCACTCATTGCAATAAAGACTCTTCTTTTATAACGTTTAAACATATATCTATAAGAACTTTCACCTTCTAATCTATGCATAACAACGGTTTCTTTGATATCTCTATATTCATTACGAGCTCTTTCATCTTGAACGTTACCATTTGTCGTTAGATCAGCAATAACGACTAAACCTTCAGCATCATGATCTTTATTTAACAACCATCTTGGACTTTCCACGATTAGGTATGATCCAAAGAACAATGCGATTGCAATTAAGGATTGAATGGATAAAGGTAATCTCCAAGATAAATTTGATTGAATTGTGGAACAAAAATAATCAGTCCAAACGGATGAAGAATAACCAACGATATTACCAGTAAATTCAACACAAGCTAATAAACCTCTTTTATGAGATGGAGAAATTTCAGATTGATAAACTGGTACAATTTGAGTTAATACACCAATACCTAACCCACCAATAAATCTTGCAATGGTTAAAATGGTAAAAGTTGGTGCAGTTGCCTGAAGACCACCACCAACTGCAAATAATAAAGCACCATATCTAATGGCACGACGTCTACCTAATTTATCCGATAGTTTACCAGATAACAAAGAAGATATCAAAGCACCAATTTCCAAGATGGCAACCATCGTACCAATCGAAGCACTATTTGGATTTTTGAAATAATCTTTAAAATGTTCATTTGTTAATAAACCAGACATTACACCTTGTTCATAACCGAAAAGTAGCACACCAATTGATACAAAACATGTTGTAAAATATAGTAATGGTTTACCAACTAAATAGCTCTGTTTGAGTTGTAACTGTTGATATTCAGAATCGGACATTGTGCAATCATCTATCTATTTTTTCTGTTGATAATATTGGAAAATGTTTCGTACAACTTTCATAAAAGAGTTGTATATCAGAAATAAATCTCTAGCGCTTAGAACAACAAATTAAGCAAAAGGAAAATAAAGGGCTCTGGGGTATCTAAAAACAACAACAAGTCCCAGTAATAATGTTCTTGATATGATGGAATCTTTTATAGCAGAATGACTTGTTCTTATTTCTTCTTTTTGGAATGGGTAATAGGTACACCTATTTTAATATAATTCAAATCGATGAAAATCAAAATAGAGGAAAGAAAAAAAAAAAAAAAAAATTAGACAGGAGAAAGGAAATTTGAAAAAAAAAGCTGATAAGCTGTGAGAAAAACAAAATGACGTATGTAGCGCGCGATGGAAAGTTGTAAAAAATTCAAGTCTAAAAACACTCTGTTTGTTCAATTGTTGTTCGCACAAAATGTAGCTGTTGGTATGTCTATAATAGTACTTTAATTAAGTACTTTGTATGTTTTATTATACTTGTCATGAAAAAATTTAACTAGTATTTAATTTTAAAAATGTTTTGATCATCAACTTCTCGCGTTAAAATTTCTTTCAGAATTAAAAAAAAAAAAAAAAAAAAAAAAAAAAGGAAAAAAAAATGTGTTAAAAAATAATAAAAAAAAAAAAAAAGGACAAATTCTATCATTACGTCATTTATTTACAAAATGTTTTTCAGTTATTTTAGCGTATGTAAATTATAGAAAATCATTGTATATATCTAAATTTTTAGGCTCTATGAATTAGTTTGAAATAGATAAGATTCAAATCAAACTTCCCATGAGTTCATACAGGTTAATTATTTCAATAGTCAACATTCACTTTATTTGTATTGAAATAATCAATTTTTTATCCTGATCTTAGTTTGTATTTGAATTGAAAAAATTAAAAAGTCTATATAAATTCCATGGTAACCACACACCTAAATAACATGTAGCTTTTTTGTGCGTAAAATACCACCTCATATTACTTGATACAAAAAATACATTTTAGTTTAAAAGCGGAAAGATAGTTTCTAATTCATATGATGATAGTTGCTCTTCTGTCAAATCAATCTAGTTAGATTCATTTCTGAAGTTTGGAAAAGTTTTAGTTCTATCAGCACCTAATTCAGTCAGGCTGCTAAATTTTGTAATTTCGCCTTAAATTCATGTTTTTTTTTTTTTTTTTTTTTTCGCCAGATTGATAAAATTTATCCAGCAGAAAAAATATATATTTTTCAAAAGATTGTGACACAAAAAAAATCAGAACAATCAATCGCTTTTTTTGATAGCAACAAATTTGAAATACAATAAGATACACGACAGATGAGGATTGAGTTCAACTGAAAACAGTTGCTTGTCAAACAAACAATTGATAAGTCTATCAATCTGAAATCTTTTACGCTCACTTTTAGGTAATATAATCCATAATTATTATCCACCTCTTTCATAAAATGATCTCTTTGCACAACCTTTTTTCTTTAATGAATAACCCTACATCTATTGAAACAAACAAGACGGTATAATGTCACTATGAACGTATCGCGTAATTTTAACAAATTACGTGCGTTTCCATAACAATGCCGATTTCTATTTGTAGTTGACAAACTCCTTGTACATAACTGTAAAAGTATTCACCACTAAAGACGACAATACCAGCACAACGGTTACGCATCTGTAGGTGATTGAAGGGGCCAATGGGGACTTTGTATCGAACTTTTGTGTCGGGAATAAAGAAATTAGCTCATAATAGACTATGCGATATACACTAGAACTAAATGGACAATAGTAATACAATTTTAAGATTCAACTGAACAACAACTAATCTTTTTTAGCTAGTTAAAAATCATTCTCCGCCTAGATATCACTATTCTTACATTGGTAATCTTGTTTATTATTCAACTTAAGCCAATAAACTAGTCCCACACTACATTTAATCGATTTACATATACGGTTAATCTATATGTATATGCTTCTAAAAAAAAACTCTCTCTCTCTATGAAATCTACCCAATGAAAATGTTCATCCCAGATCTGATTTTGAAAGGGCCTTTCAAATTTCGCCGAAACGCAAAAACAGGGTATGGTTAAATAAAAAAAAAAAAAAAAAATCATACAGCACACGATTGACAAACTCTTTCTCTCATTAGCCTGATATTTCAAGATTGAAGATTTTTAGGCTGGAGCAATGGATCTTTATTGCTACTAAACACTGATCTCTAGCCAAGTTTGTTGATTTTTAATGACTAATTAACTAATACCCGGGCTTCCCCCTCACAGTTATATAGCACCGTTAAAATCATAACCAACTGAAAAACAAATTCGGAACACTTAAAAAATCCTTATTGGTGACTGAAATTGTATTTCTTGACCTATTTTAGTTTTGAAATCAATAACCTCTTCTCTCTCTCTCTCTCTCTCTCTCTCTCTCTCTCTCTCTCTCTCTCTCTCTCTATTATTTTGGTTTTCTTCTCTTTTTGTGGCTAGTGATAGAAAGTGCGGCCAGCAAACGAGTGTCACCAAAGCTGAAGCCTCATAAAGTTAGAGCTGCTTTTTCTTCAGCCTTGCAGTGCTGTACTAGAGCGTGCACTAGCCAATTCTTATCTTATCAGTAAAAAAAAACTTAGAAAAAGCACGCCAAAAAAAAAAAAAAATGGCTAAATGATACTCTCTCTCTCTCTCTCTTTTAGTATTGTTTCTCTGAAATCTGTAGTCAATGAACTTGTCTTGTTTGTAAATTTAGGCGGAATTCCTAATCTTGAAAATAGGCGCTTGTCAGTTAAAAAATATCTTATATGTCATTTACCAACTCAAAGTAAATAGACTAAGCCAAAAAAAAAAAAAAAAAAAATATAGCATTAACTCTTGCAATGGCCAAGCATAAGCAAGCAGGTAATTTTTTTTAATGGAAACAAGACTGACCCATGTTTAGTCATATTTAATCAATTGATAATCAAATCATAAATTTTTGAGTACAAGAAAGATGCACCCTGCCGAAATTAATCTCTTGCATTTGATTACTGATTATGCTGCTGCTAGTAATAGAAAGAAAAAAAAAAAAAAAAAACATCCACCCGTAATGGTTTTTGATCAAATGCATAATCTTGAAACAAAGAAGACGTTTTTAATGATTTTATTTGTAAAAGTAGTTTCTTTTTACAGTCATGTAATTTAAAACAATATATAAATACATCACAAATCCCTTCCCATATGTAATTTGTCAAAATCATCTTCAGGTTACTCAATCCAGAAACACAACTTAGATTATAATAACAAGATGAGTGAAACTGAACACTTTGCCCCACCTTTATCCCAAGGTGTTGGATATGGTATAATTATTGGACTAGGTGCCGTGTTCTCATTAGGTATGATGGGTATCACAAGACTGCTAAGAAGATATCAAAAGGAAGTTATGACATCTGAAGAATTTTCCACAGCAGGTCATTCAATTAAAACTACACTTATGGCTGCAGCTGTTGTATCTTCATGGACTTGGGAAGCAACAATTTTAAATTCCACTACTATGAGTTATAAAACTGGTATTCCAGGTGGTTATATGTATGGTGCAGGTGCTTGTGTTCAAGTCATTCTTTTTTCATTATTAGCCATTAAATCCAAACAAATTGCTCCAGAAGCTCATACTTTTTTAGAAATCGTTAGAGGTCGTTTTGGTAAAGCTGGTCATATTGTTTATATGTATTATGCTTTAGCAACTAACATTTTAGTCTCTGCAATGTTATTAAGTGGTGTTTGTGCAACATTAAATTTTTTAACTGGTATTAACAAAATTGCTGCTCTATTCTTATTACCATTAGGAGTTGTTGCATATGTCTTATATGGTGGTATTAAATCTGTTTTCATTACAGATTATGTTCATACAATTGTCATCATTGCCATCATTCTATGTTTTGCATTTGAAGTATTTGCAATTAATCCATTGATTGGATCTCCAGGTGAACTATGGTCTCAATTAACTGAATTGGCAAAAACACATCCAAGTAATAATCATGAAGGTAGTTATTTAACTTTCAGATCTCAAGGTGCTGGATTCTTCTTGGTTATTAATCTTTGTGGTAATTTCGCTGCTGTTTATTTGGATAATGGTTATTTCCAACGTGCTGTTGCTGCTTCTCCATCTTCAATGAAAGGTTATATCTTTGGTGGGTTAGCTTGGGTTGCAATTCCTGTCTTGATCAGTACTACCATGGGGTTAGGTTGTAAAGTTTTGGAACAAAATCCAGCTTTTATCTTTTATCCAAATGGTCTAAGTACTGCACAGATCAATGAAGGTTTGGCATTACCAGCTGCTGCTTATACCTTGTTAGGTAAAGGTGGTGCCGTTGCTAGTGTCTTGTTAGTGTTTATGGCTTTCACATCAGCCATGAGTGCTGAAATGATTTCGGTTTCTTCAATTTTCACATACGATATATATAGAAGTTATTTTAACCCAAGAGCTACAGGTCGTCAATTAATGTGGGCTAATTATGTTGCAGTTATTGGTTTCACTTTAATTATGATTGGTTTTAGTATCGGTTTAGTTTATTCTGGTGTTTCATTAGGATTCTTATATAATTTTATGGGTGTTATTATTGCATCTGCTGTCATTCCACTATCTTTAACATTATTCTGGTCCAAAATGAACGTACAAGCTGCTGTTATTTCACCAATTCTTGGATCTATCTTTGCCATTATTGCTTGGTGTTCAACTGCTAAAGGTATGTATGGTGCTGTTAACTATGATAATCTGTTTGAAGATTACGTTATGTTGGCTGGTAATATTGTTGCCTTAGGTACTCCAGTTGTTGCCATTCCATTTTTCGTTTTCTTCTTTAAATCAGATCCATTTGATTTTACAACTTTAAAGACTACAATTCAAAGAGTTGATGAAACTGATGAACTGTTAAAAGCTGAAGGTGCTCTCAACTCATCTAAAAGTCAAGATGCTGAAAAATTGGAACCTGTTCAATCAATTGTTACCATTGGTAGACGTCTAGCTCAATCCAATAAGCAAGCCTTGTTAGAAAAAGATGAGATGATTTTAGCCAAATCATTAAAAGCTTCAACTTATGTTTCAGTCACACTATTTTTAATCTTCATCATACTAGTTCCAATGCCATTAATCGGTACCGGTTATATCTTTTCTGAAAAGGGATTTACCGCATGGGTTGTCATATGGATCATTTGGATTTTTTACACTGCTGGTTTAGTCTGTATTTATCCGTTATATGAAGGTCGTAGAGGAATCTTCACAACAGTTAGAGGTATTTATTGGGATCTTTCTGGTCAAACGAATAAACTATACGAATGGCAAAACTCACATCCAGAGGATTTACACGTTGTTCAAAGTCAAATATCAGCTGCAGTTCATGAGCAAGGAAGATTTGATTATGAAAAGGACGATAAAGTTAGAAATATCGATGATGAGTTGAGCAATAAATAGATTTTAACTACAGAAGTTTCCTCAAAAGGGAATTTCATTGAAGGTAATTTTCCATAGATTTCAATTACAATATTGTTTGTTTTTATAAGATTAAGTTTACTTGTAAAAGATATGAAATATCACTAATGGATCAATGTATACTGAAGTGTACAAAAATGGAAGTAAATGAGAATAATTGGCGAAAAAAAAAAATATGCGAAACTCCCGCTTTTGGAATCTCGCGATAATTCTCTAAAACTTTCGTTATTTGCTTCAGTTTTTTCCACAAATTAAATAAAAATAATGGAAATAATTAAAATACAAATCAAATATTCTTTTTGCCTATCAAGACAAGGGTTCAATTCTTTAGAAATTGTCATTTATAAAAAAAATACAAAATGGATGAAGAATACGACGTTATTGTATTGGGTAAGTCATAGTACTTTTTACCAGTAAACTTAGAAGTTATAATACTAACAAGCTCAATGTTTTGCATTCAGGGACTGGTAAGTTGTGTCAAAAAAAAAAAAAAAAAAAAAGACTGGAAGATTGGATTGCGGTTATTGTTTTGTCCTTGCGAAATTGGTCTGATTAAAACTGACCTGTGAATGACAGAATGAAAACAGCTAACTCTGGTTCACTAATTGATAGACTCAATCTAACACAATTGGGGGTATAGGTTTAACTGAATGTGTCTTATCAGGATTGTTATCCGTCGAAGGGAAGAAGGTTTTACACATTGATCGTCAAGATTACTATGGAGGGTATGTAAATTTACATACGGGCAAGAGATTTATCCCTTTGCTCTAGCTACTAGAACATTATTTACTAACATTGAAAAACACAGTGAATCTGCCTCTTTGAACTTACAACAAGTGGGTATTTTGATAGATAAAGTTGCAATTTTTTTTTTTCTAGTGCCTTATACTAACATTTTTTTCACTTTCTCAACAGTTATACGAAAAATTCAAGCCTAATGATAAACCAGATGAATCTTTAGGTCGTAATCGTGATTGGTGTGTTGATTTGATTCCAAAATTTTTAATGGCTAATGGTGAATTAACAAATATTTTGGTTCATACCAACGTTACAAGATATGTTGAGTTTAAACAAATCGAAGGTTCTTTTGTTAATAGATATGGTAAAATTTCAAAAGTTCCAGCAACTGAATATGAAGCAATTTCATCATCATTAATTGGTATTTTTGAAAAAAGACGTTTAAAGAATTTCTTACAATTTGTTGCTGCCTATAATGAAGAAGAACCTTCAACTCATAAAGGTTTAAATCTTGATGTTGATACCACCGATGCTGTTTACAACAAGTTTGGTTTAGAAACTGCCACAAAGAACTTTATCGGACATGCTATGGGATTATACGATAACGATGATTATTTACAACAACCTGCTAGAGCTGCAATTGAAAGAATCATCCTTTACGTTCAATCAGTTGCTAGATTTGGTAAATCACCATACCTATATCCATTATACGGCTTGGGTGAATTACCACAAGGGTTTTCAAGATTGAGTGCAATTCATGGTGGTACTTTTATGCTTGGAACTCCAATTAAAGAAATATTCTATGATGATGATGGGAAATTTTCCGGTGTTAAAGTTGAAGTTGAAGGTGAAGATCATATTGCCAAATCTAAAATCGTCATTGGAGATCCAACTTATTTTACAGGGAAAGTATCCAAAGGTGATAAAGTTATAAGAACAATTTCAATTATAGATCAATTACCTTTGAAAAATGGTGAAAATTCAGGTCAAATTATCATTCCAGGTTTAGAAACTGGTAGAAAAAATGATATTTACGTTGCATTAATTGGAGGTGACCATAAAGTTGCACCAGCTGGTAAAAACGTTGCAATTGTTTCTACAATTATTGAAGGTGATCAACCTCCTCATATTCAACTACAAAGTGCATTTAAACTATTAGGTATTACAAGTTTCAAGAATACCTTTATGGGATTATCAGACTTATTTGAACCAATAGAAGATGGTTCTAAAGATGGTGTATTCATTTCAAAGAGTTATGATGCTACATCACATTTTGAAAGTGTCACTGAAGATGTTAAAGATATCTATTTTAGAGTCACTGGTAAACCTTTAAAACTAACTAAATTAGATGAAGGTGAATTTAATGCTACTGCTTAGGTTTCTTTTTGTGTTTGCTCATTTGTTTTCATTTATTCTTTTGATATCTATAATACAATCAATGAAACGTTATAAAAAATTGTATGTAGACGCATTACAGATAATTTAAATGGCTAAAAGATATTTATTAAGATTATATGTGATTACTATTTTAGTAGAGGGAATTGAAATGCATTAGTTATTAGTAGTGAAATCACATTTTAAGACTCAGTATCAAAGTCTTGAGATGAAATGTCTGAATCATCAGCCAAATCTATACTAAGAGGGGTGTTTATGGAGCTATTTGAAGCGGATGAAGGAATGGAAGTAGTTGGAGAACTTGGAGATGTGATGATTGGGAGTTGTTGAGATGAATTAAATCTTGATTGTCTTGATACAACGTTTAATTTGATTGCATTTTGACGAATAGAATGAGAACGAGCACGTGTAACAACTTCAACTTGATTTTCAATATCATTCTCCAATTGTAATGATAACGGATCAATTTTCAGAATATTCAACTTTCTAATCTCTGTATATGACCAACGATTTTTAGCATTTGGATCATTAATTGGTAAATGGTTATACTTGGTGTATAAAAATACAACATAGGATAACAATGAACCAGCAATCACATCTATGAAATAATGATGTGTTAGATACATGGTGGACCACCATAACCATAGCACATAAGTGACGAATAATGGAGTAAATTTTGGAAATAGATAAGATAGAAAAAGTGCATCCATCGTTGCTGAACCTGAATGTAAAGATGGGAAAGCTCCAAATACAACTGGTGAATTTTCTGAGAAATTGGTGGTGTAAAGATCAATGTGTAACAAAGAATCAATACGTTCTAACCCACCTGGAGATCCCAACATTTTATAATTTGCAGGATCTAAACCGTGTAAAATTTTATACCAAGGTGGTGCAGCAGGGAATACAAGTTGAATTAACACTCCAATGATATTCAAATAACCAAATGCAAATCCAAAAGATCTAACAGCCGTTGGTGGACCCCATAAAAACAATAAAGCAGCAACGACAAATGGTAAAGCAAAATGTGTTAATCCATATGGTAACCAGGATAAAATGTCTAGGAATGAAGTTGTTGAAGTTGCTAAAAGTTGGGATAGATTATCACCGTATAGAATAGTTTCAATTGCTGGTAAAACTTTGACTGAAATTGGTGGTCTATATTCTTTTGGAATACCATTTGATGTGAAAAAGAAAAAAACCCATGTTAAAATGGGTAATGCATTAAGTAAGAATTGTGATGTTAAGGGTATTAAAAGTCCTGTTAAGAATAGCAAAAAAATGGAGAACTTCAACATGAAAGACTGTGAATTGATGAAAAAGGCAATTGTCATTAAACTGAAACAAAAGATATAATGTGAAAGATCATTTTTAGAAAGTCTTAATGTCTTTAATCTGTTGATTGAAGATCTTGGATTCAAATCAAGATCAACATCAGCAATGACAACACCTGGCGGTTTTTCAGAAAGGAAATAGCTTTTGAAAAAGCGTATCGCCGCTGACATTTCTATGTGTTATATATGTGTATGAGTTAAAAGATGCAAAAGAAAAAAATAGGTACCCGACAGAGTAGACCAACAGAGTCTTGATATTGTTGATTATAGACAATTAAAATTCCAGTTCAGTATTGAAAACAAGAGACAATTAAGAAAGTTGGTGGTTGCGGTGATGATATTTGATTGATATTAGGGAATGTTTAATAATATGGAAAACGGCAAAAAAAAACAAGTGTAAGGAATACTGAGACAAAAAACAACCTCCAAACAAACAATCTATGTAGGATAGAAAAGATTTGTTTGAGTAGAATTATTAGTTATGGACTTGTAGATTGAAAACTGTCTCGTAGCGGGGGGATATGGTGAGATTTTATTTATATTGTTTTGTTGTTATAGTTATGAATTTTTCTCACAATTTTAAGGCTGGTTTTTTAGCTATTGTTATATAGTTAAAAAAAAAACAATTTAAACTTTAGAAATAAACAAGGTACGGAAATGGAAAAAAAAAAAAAAAAAAAAAAAAAAAAAAAAAAAAAAAAAAAAAAAAAAAAAAAAAAAAAAAAAAAAAAAAAAAAAAAAAAAAGAAAAAGAAATTGGGAAAATTATAGGGGAAATTTTTCTAGCAAAAAAAGGCCGATCATAGATTTTTTGCTGCGGTTTTTTTTTCTTTTAAAGTAGACAATTTTTTTTGATCTCGGGTTTCGGCATTATATTTCATGTCAAAAAAACCGAGCACCGAGCATGGTCAGGTGTTTTGATTTCTCTACACTGCACTAAAGTTAAAGCATATATGAAATGTTAGTGGTCAAATAAGGTCTTGAAGAACAAAGTTCTATGATGTAATGGTATTCCCATTGACGAAATCATCAATATTAGAGATCGAGTGTCAGTCATTTCAATAGATTCATATATATGCCAATATGGTGTATAACAAATATATGACGATAGGGCCTTTTGACAAACTAAGGAATGCTTATGCTAGGCTGATGATATTCATAGACAAGAAGAGTCAAATAATCATACACGTTAGATTTTTATTGAGCCCTTGTTCTGAATATGTGCTATGCTATCCATGGCTCTGGTTTAAGAAGTGTCAAAGCTCAATCTATATGTCGGTATATCCGACGGCAGACACTACTTAAGAAAATCTTGTAAAACTCACATTGCGTTTAAACAAAATCAAAAATGAATTTTGTAAATAATTCCTATGTGTCAGATATATTGATGCAGCTTTGTCGATCTTAAAAGGCTTTGTATATTAATGGATGTATGCCAATCCATTCTGACTACTTATGATGTAGCTTTTTGTTAGTCTCGTTATGAGCAGATTTCAATCTTTGAGTATATTAAAGCTTGCTTAAAAATAAGCTGAAGTTAGCATCAGATGAAAGCATAACAGATAATAATAAGGTATGGAGTAGCTTATTCAACTGGGAAAGGGATTTTCTCAATGACTTTGGTATTCTGTATCATGAATTATTACACAATTATTGAGACAGCTTGTGAATCATCATGAGAGGAGTATGCAATAAGTTCAAGTCATGTGACCTATAAGTCGGAAGTTGGAGTGTACCTTATGTAGCTATAAGGAAAAAATACATCATCTATAGTAAGAAAAATATGTAGGAAATTTTGGAAATATATACATCTAACATCAAGTTTATTTACAACCATAAACACGGCGGTTAAACCAATCAATTGTGCTATTTCTAAACCAGATCACCCATAGTCATACTGCTGATATTCAAGTTACCAATGACTGATACAGAAGCTGGACAGGAAGGTGGCATTCGTCGCTCTTCCAGAGCAAACAAAGGTAGAAATCAACGATTAGAGCTCGAGCTGAAAGAGTCTGAACAATTATATCAACAATCGCAAAACGCTCAAGAGCTTTATAATAACGATTATGATGATGATGATAACGACAACGTTGAAATCAAGGAGGATGGTGTTTTGTGTCTGGTCTGTGGTACAACAGATGAGAACTATAACGAAGATGAGGATGGAAGGGATATGATTCAGTGCGAGTCCTGTTTAACATGGCAACATAATGAATGTATTCTGTCTAATCCGAAAAGAGTACCTAAAACCTATAAATGTAATATATGCGATCTTCAAAATTCACGCTATAAGAAAATAAGCTACAAGATTGATCCTAAACCGTACATATCTGCTATAATTAAAAGAAAAAATCCAAAAGAGGAGAAGATAACTAAAAGTCATGACAATGATGCAGAATTCAAAGACGATCAAGATGCAGCTGAAAATGAAGTAGCTGAAGTTGCTGATAAAGAAGAAGAAGAAGAAGAAGAATATACTGAGAAAAAATCGGAAGTTGCTAAACGATCAGGCAGTTATTCGAAAGGCTCTAAGAACACCAAGAAGCCAAAACTGACTCCAACGAATTCTTCAGACGCTATTGAACTTAAGGCAAGACAAGCTGTAACCAAAAGGTTTGAAGGGATGTTTCTGAAGTTGTTACCTGGTCATACCATTCCCTTTGAAACGGATTCAATTGAAACTCTATCAACAAAATGGGCTAAGAAACTAGAAGACGATTTATATGAAGTATATCATGATTTAGAAACTAAAAAGCTCACAAAGGATTACAAAGAAGCTTCCACTAGAATCTTTGCTAATGTCAAAGATGAAAAGAATAGCAAATTAAGAAATTCAATAATAAACAAGACAATTCCATTTGTTAAATTAGTTAAAATGTCAGTTAATGAATTGTTGAATCCTGATTTAAGAAAGGAGAAAGAAGAAGCTATCAAAGAATCAATGGATCAAGCAACTTTAGAAGTTGGACCGATCTCTAATATTAGAAGAACTCATAAAGGTGATATTTTATTAGAAAAAGAAGATGTCCAAGGAACCCAACAGTTTGATTTCAATGTTGGTATTAGTATAGACAATGATGAAAAGAAATTTATTCAATCTGAGAGTAATGTCAATAATGAGCGTAAGAATTCATTATATAATAACAATCTTAACAATAATAATCACGATGATGAGTATTCGAGTGATGATGGCGAGAATGATATCGTTAATGAGAATGGTGATAGTAATAAAGAAGACTATGAAACACAATCAAATGATAAGGAGAAAGGTGACACATTTGATCCTACTGTTGATTTATTAGGCGAAGATGATGAGTTAGCCACGATCTTGGGTGAAACGAAGAAAAAGATTGAACAACATGTCGAAGAGATCAAACAAACAAAGGAGAATGAAATTCAATCTAAAAATAAAGATCGGATTGTATGGAAAGGTCAAACCATCTTTAAGGGTTTTACAAATTTCGAAAGTTCATTGACATTTGCTAGTACTACGTTATTGGACAGTGAATTTGAGAGAACTGCATCACATTTAGTCGAGGATAATTTACCAATAATTATTGAAGGTAGATTAGATTCGAAGAATGCCGATAGTTATATATCCAAGGTAGCATCTCAAAGAAAACTAATCCTATTAGAATTGAAGAGTCAAGATGAAGATATTGATAATAAAAATTTTACAAAATTGTTTGAATATTTTGAATTTAAATCAAAATTTGGTGTTGTTACAAATACCAAATCGTTTATCAAAGATTGTTATTTATTACCAATTTTTTCCAAATTACCAAAATTCTTATCAGCTTTTAAAAATGTTGATGGTATAGAATTGAACTCCAAACCGAGATTATTCTTGTTGTTTATCGTCAAGCAAGAGTTGATTAAAAGTTTGTCAATTCGAAATGATCTTTACAACAAGGAAAATACCAATTATAAAACCGATAAAGAGAATAATAATGAAGATGATGGAGATGAATACGATCCAACACAACCAAGTATATTGACTAAAAGTGCTCAAGGGAATAATAGTTTCCCAGTTGAATTTGAATTTTTAAAAAATTTGAATCCAAATGAACTAGCCTTGGTTAATAAAATATTTGATGAAAATCCACAGACAAGGCAAGATCCTGGATTATTGATTCAATTCTTACAGAATGCGTTAAGTCAGACTATATAGTCAGATTAACTTTACACATTCTTTGGATAAAGAGGCAATGACACTAATGATGAGAAACGAAAATAACGATTGCATTTACATAGACTGATGATTACAACTAATTGCTAGAATTTGCTATAACGTTCTATAATGAAAGTTGCTTCATAAGTTATAGTATTCATATTGTAATCGTTATCAAAGAATGTAAGATAGTAGTTTCACTTGCAATAGTTTCTATCAAAGTGTCAAAATGAGGGTAGGATTATTGATTTAGTACATAATAAATGTTAAAGATAACACTAATGCATGTAGTAATAGTAGCGGACATATTGGCAAAAAAAAGAGAGATGAGCTAAAGATTGAGAGTAATACACAAACAAAAACCGATATTTATTTATATGATTCATTATTAAAGATGTTTTTTTAAAGTTTTTTCCTATCCAGTTATTTTAAATATAAAACTTTTTAAGCTTTAGCTAAAGCTTTTTTAACAGCAAATCTTTTTTGTTTCTTTAAGACTAAAACTTGGAATCTTTCAAAGTCAGTTAAAGCACGACGTCTTTCTCTTTGAGCAATTTTTTTAGCCCATGAAGATGAAGCCCATTTTTTAGAAATTTCAGCAGCTTCGAATTTTTTAGCAACAGTAGCGGTTCTTGAACCTCTTGGTAAGTCAAAGGTTAATGGAGTTAAAACAACGTGAGCTAATGAAATAGATTGACGTGGAACACCGGTGGTTGGACCATCAATTAGAGCCTATAAGGGTAGATATTGTTAGTATATATAGATCTTTAAAATGTAGATAAGAATAATTTGAACATTAGAGAATGAGCAGGAATAGAATAATGGTGTTGATTATTCTGTGGGTAAGTGTCCTATGTTAGTAATGATTTGGTAATATTTGAGTTCATTGCCACAGATGAGACAAGATTTTTTGTTTCTCATGTTCTTAATGTTTGTAGTATACGGTGTGTATATTGATAAGGAGTAGTTCATGCCCTTCGTAGTGATATGATGCGTATGCTATTCTGTATTTATGAACGTATGAATGATACAAAGCCATATCTAGTTCTAATTCATTTCTTGATACACTTATTAACTTGGTTTCTTCTTTGAACACTTAATGATATGAATTTAAATTGACATGGATTCTCACGAATATTATTCCTCCCACTTCTCTCTTCTTCTAATTATTCTATTATTGTTATTTTGAAACATACTCTTTTGTGATCAATGATTTCAACAATGGTGGCTAGTTTACCTTCAGAAGCACCTTTGTTAATTAAGACAACACGGCCAACTTCGACCAATCTCCAGTTGGAGGCTTTAACGGTAGTTTCAGTAGACATCTTTGATTTGTATGTGTGATGAGTTGTAACTGAAGTCTATTTAATCACACCTTTTTAGTGTATGTAGTTGATAGTTTTGATATATATTTTTTTTTCGTTTGAGAATCACAAAGTGTATATGTGAATAAAATTATCACTTTCACCAGAGCTTAGGCAGGAGCTGAATAATTTCTAGACAGGGGGGGGGCAAGTCTAGTTTAGGTGGAGATTACTTTGAAATTTTGGTTGAATTAGAAAAAGTCTTACAAGGTTTTGTAATGGACACGCTGAGAACAGCCTGTAACTCGGCACTTTTTCCCTCTCAGAATTCGCGAAGAATATGCTCACAAAGAAAAAGACAAAAAAGTTGAGTTATCTGTCAAAACTGGCCGTGTCAAGTGACATTAGACTATCGATGACAAAAACGGTCACAAAGTATACATCTCAACACCGCACTACAAAAAAAGATAAGCCCTACACTGGATCACATGCGCATTTTCTCCCCACCAAAGAAGCAGCAGTAGCAGTAGCCCTAAAGAAAGATCTTGTCTTAAGCCCTGCCCTGATTCTTTAACTAGGAAAAGTTTTCCAATATCTTTCATATTATTTCCACTCTGTATAAAATGCTAGTGGTTTCTTTTACACATTTTCGACAATGAGATTTATACTGATGATCACAATGGCATCAACTTCTCTGAGATGATGGGTCACTGTCAGACGATAGTAACATCTCAGAGATTACTAATAAAAGGTATGTGTCTAAATGGTTAAAAGTGGATTGGTTTAAGATTATTTGGAAAAAATGTTTTGGACTTTTGGTGATGATATAATTTGCGTTTGAAGTTCTACATACTCGAGACTTTCGCCGGTCTTCATTATGGGGTGTTTAACAATCTGTAAATATTTTGTATTAGTCTTTCTGAATAATAGTCCAAAGTTATTTTCATTGAATATCTTAATACCTTTTACTATAATGGGTTAAATTTGTTTATGACACTAACAATTTATAGTATGTTCCTGATAATATCCAGAATACAAGACATTATTTCTCCTATCTATCTATATATATGACTTTATCGGGATGAAAACAGTTCGCCTAAACTTGAAATTCTTTAATGAAGATTCAATTACTTTATAACACCAAGATCTACTCTGAACATAAATATATATATGCTTATTGATACTATAGAAATAATAGAAAAAATAGAAATAATAGAAATAATAGAAATAATAGAAATATGGAAATGTTTACTAACAAAATAGTTTTATAGATTAAATTTTACAAATGGAAAGTTTCAAATTGTAGATTATTGTAGATGTTTGCAATTGGGTTCATTTTTGATATATTTTTGTAATTTCTCTAATAGTATTTGTTGGCTGTCAAATTTACTCGGTAAAAACAAAAATTAAATTTAATTGAATCAAAACAATTACCCCAAAGGACACACCACTTTCAAATACAAGAGACAAGTAACAAACAACAGTCATGTCGAGATACAACCAGATAGAGCAAGAGGTAAGTCTTTATATCTCTTCACATACATACAAATATGATACTAACAACACGATTAGAATAACAACAGATTTGACGAATTAGCGTCAAAGTTATCAACTTTTAGATCAATAAATACAGAAACTCAATCAATAGCCAATCAAGATAGTTCGATAATAGATTCTATTGAAAACAACTTTAGTTCTTTATATTTAAAGATTAAAGATTCATCACAAGGTTTAACGAGATCTTTACAAAGTGGGAATTCAATATGGAGATACGTTGGAATTGCTTTATTACTATTTTTTATCATTTATACATTGTTTAAAATCATTTAAAAATTCTTTATTGATTAACAACATCTTTACCTAATCTATAATTACCAATTGATTTACCCCAATTTATTTTAGATCTAGTAATTGGTAATTGTCTTCTTAAATTTTTAAAACTTGTTTCGTTAAGTTGTAAAAATGATTTATTCAAATTTTTAATAATCTCATCTTCTATTTCATCAATCTTATTTATAAATTCCTTTGTATTAACTGATTCAATCTTTTTAACATTTGTTAATCTAACATTACCATCTTCATAATAATGAACATCAATTTTAACAATACCTGATAATTCACCACTTGAAGTATATCTATACTCAGATATCCAACGACCATTCCAATAGTTGTCTGGATTCTCTTTATTACCCACAATAATCACTTTTAAATCATCATTATCATCATCATCATCTTTGAAAACTCCATATGAGATTGAATTGGGATATTTATCATTGACATATTTTTCAATTTTTAAATCAAATTTGGATAAATCATCATCCTTCTCAACTTGTTCAACATCAATGGCAATTCTTTTGATATGATCAACGGTGATTTTTAAACCTTTACCATAATCAACAAACTCATTTGATGAAATTTTGTTATATGGAGATATAACTATATGTATGCCCAATGAAGGGATAAATATTGGTATAAAATTTTTAATGTTATACGATTGAATTGATTCTTCTAATTCAGATGTGATGTTCTTCTCAACAACGAGCTTCAAGTCTGTGATGAAGGTTAGTAAAAAAGTTAAGATTAAAATAGAGCTGAAAGGCAATGACATACCGTTTATGACATTGGTTATCTGTTTAATTTGGTGTTAGTACAACATGGCCATAGAGAGAAGGGCGAAAGGGGAGATAGAATACGCACTTCTCCAGCTGGTGTGTCATTGATTATCGAGGTGATGATTTCATCGAGTTTGGACATGATTCTTTGGTGTATTTCAGTATCTCCTTTTGTAATTGTTTTCAGTTGTTTATCCATGTGTTTATGACAATTTTTGTCCTTAATTTTTGTATTTACCGAGACTTGAAAAATATACGAATTATATCCAATTCACCAATCACTATAGTTACCTTTGGTCTTGTAATAGTTGAAGCCAGTGACTTTTGTCAAGTTAAGAAACCTACAACTTTTAATAAAGAACTATAGCGAAAATTGACCCTTGACTATACCAGTTGATAAAAGATCACAATAACGTCAAAATAAATGATTCCAATTTATCAGTAAATTTATACTCTTTTACTAAACCTGTTTACAGTGATGAATTTGATACTATTTGATTCTAGTAAAATATTAAAATGATTGAATACAACTAATTGAAAAGGTGATAGAGCACCATGCTATTTAATATGATCTTGTATACAATAACTCATCTTCTCAAGACATGAGGAAAGATCAATACTGTGGATATGGAGTCTGTTGTGGTTGTTGTAAGAATGATTGGGTTTGTGGAACAGGTGGTGGTGGTGGTTGTGGTACTGGTCCACCAGTTCCAGTTCCCGAGAGTTGAACATTAGCCGTTGTGGAGCCTGAATGCTGTAATGGGAGTGAATGATGTGGATACTGATTTTGTTGATCTCGTTGACCCTGGAGCTGTTGGTGAGATTGAATTTGTGGTGATAATGACGCTGAATACGACTGCTGCTGTCTTTGATAATTAAAAGTCGTTGGTGGTGGTGGTCCAATATCTTGTCCTGGAGTTAATTGCTGTGGTGGTGAGGATATTGGCGGAGCTGTTTCTGTTGGAGATTGAGTAGGATACTGTGGAGGATATGTACTTTGTTGCTCCCTAGAATCATTGCCTTGGAATGATTGTTGTTGATGACCATTTGGGGGTAAAGAGTTTACTGAAACTTGAGATGCTCTTGGATCTTGACTTCCTGGTGGTCCATAGTAACCTCTTTGTGGTTGTTGTTGGTGTTGTTGGTGTTGTTGGTGTTGGTATTGGTACTGATACTTCAAAGGATCAGTTAAATCTTCATATATAACACTTGCATCTTTTAATTTTTTGTGTAAATCTAGTAAATCATCCTTTCTTTGTCTATACTTATCAATCAATGTGGCCAACTCAGGTTTAATCAATGCAATCTCTTGATATAGTTGCCTAAACTCTTCATTATTCGTTAGTCTAAAACCTTCATCTGAATTGTTTTGAACCGTTGTTAACAAAGCTAGTAATTTCTCCACTTGTCTTGATTTGGATAATATTTGAGATTCTAGTTCTGATTCTTTGGCAATTTCATCAGGTGTTGGATCGTATAATGGTGTAACGTAGTTGAATGGGAATAGTCCAACTATACCACGAAGTGAACCTTTACCCCAATCTTTATACACTCGTTCAATAACTGTGATAATGTCACCTTTACGGAATTTTAAATCTGCTGGATCTTCGCTGAAAGAGTCGTATAATGCACGAACTCTAGAGTAGCTAACCTGTGGTGATCTTTGTTGCTGTTGTTGCTGTTGCTCTTGCTGTTGAGTCTGTTGAGGCTGTTGAGTCAAATTGTTATACTGGTGAGGTTGAGCAGGCTGACCATGAGGCTGTTGAGAGTAAGGCAAAGGCTGACTGTTGTTATTATTACTAATAACAGATGAATTAGAGTCCTTTAATGACAATGCAATTGCAGCTTTCAAATCTTCCTCTTCTCTTAACCTATCTCTATCGCTGATACTAGCCTTTTGAGGTTTTTGAGGAGGGAAATAATTTGAATGGTTTAATTTGACTTCTTTATAGGCATCTTGAATTGGTCTTAATGAAGGATCTGATTTGAAAGATTCTGATAGTTGAGTAATAACTTGAACGATTTTAACTTTGATTTCATTATGAACTATATGATTTGGATCTTTTAACTTTGATAGTAAGATTGATGTGAATTGCTTTGTGGCAATTTCTTGCTTAATACGAGAACCACAATTTTCTGCAATTGAAGTTAAAAGTGATAGTGTTCTTAGTTGAACGTTTGCATCTCTTTGTTGTAACCTTTCCCCAACCAATCTGATTACTTCTTTAGATCCAGTCTCTGGTTCTTCAGTGACCTTGTCACAGACGTCTAGAATATACTGCCAATTGTCTTGCAACAACGTAGCATCGGTGGCTTTATCTATAAAACATCAAATCGGTGTTAGTCCAAAGGCGAAATAAAAGTGGGCTCAAAAGGGTGAGGTGAGCCGGGGGTGGAGGAGGAGGAGGAGTGATTATGTATATATACTTACTGACTGCACTGGTCAGTGACGAGACATAGTCTTTAGGCATTGTGTAGTTGTGTTTTGGATCTTTGTATCAAGTGTAAGTATCCTTGTGTAAAGTAATAGTTGTTAAAAGGACTGTTTAAAAGAGACAAAAGTATATCATTTTAAATAAATCTAACTTCGCCATTTTAAATCAGAATTCAAAAATATCTCCGAGAATTGGTTAAAAGATAAATTTTGACATACAAAATTACAAGAGAAAACAGCTTGTATTTGAGGCTTCAGTAGCCAACTAATCTCATTAAAAGGATAGTTTATAAGATTATTGTTTTTCATCTTCTCTTAGCATTATGTTACTGGAATTGTGCTATGATTTATAGTTAATATACGAAAAATAGTCTATATGAAAGTGATTACTAAAAAAAAGTAGCAAATAAAACAAATATGTTGAATTCAAAAACATTAACTTGACTCAAAAAATATGCTTGATAATATCAACTTTTATGACAGTCATATTTGAACTATTTATAAGTTAATTCAATTTTATAAGTTGAACCCCAAGCGTAATTCGAACTAAGCAAAATATCACTGAAATTTCTCCTATTTGGAAAAATGTTTATTTATCTTTTTTTCGAACAGCGAAAGAGAGAGAAAAAAAAAAACACCAAAAAACCCTTGGAAATGTGGAAAGATGAGCTCGTTCGAAACCTGCTTTTTTCGAAAACTCAATCAATCTTTGGTATAATTTGTCATTGGAAAGATCGTATCTGGATACTCAGACGAGACATATAAATTCATTGCTTTGGGATTGTCTTTTTCTGTTGAATTGTTTTAAATTCCAATAAAACGGACGCGCCGGTATCTTGATCTTTTATTTGATAAGAAATACTTACAAACCACAAGGCACCAATGCCACCAAGGACAAGAACAAGGGCAAGATCCTCATCATTGGGGAAAATCGACCTGGGTGATACAAGGGTTCGTGGGTTATCAACCTCACAGTCTTCAAAAGTTAGTAAAGCTGCATCGAATTCAAGAGTTTCAGAGTTATCCAAAACTTCTAAAACTGATTCAGAAATTGCCAATAAAATATGGACTGCATTTGTTGAATTAAACTCTCGTCATACTTGGCTTTCACCTGGTTTGATCTTGCTTGTCGTACATGGTTCTTACCTTTTATCAGGGAACTATACAGAATCAAATCCATTGCATAAATTTGTTGCAATTAGTTATAAAGTTGAAGGTGAGGATAATCAATATGGTAAAGGTATAAAAGATTTAGCCTTTATCTTATACTATATGGTTTTTTTCACATTTTTCAGAGAGTTTACAATGCAAATACTTATAAAACCTTTTGCCAAATTCGTTGGTTTTAACAAACCATCCAAATTACCAAGATTTTTAGAACAAGCCTATTCGGTTGTCTATTATGGAATTAGTGGTCCATTTGGTCTTTATATCATGTACCATACGGATCTTTGGTTGTTTAACACAAGAAAGATGTATGAAACTTTCCCAGATTTAACTTTGGAGTATCTATACAAAGTTTTCTATTTAGGTCAAGCTGCATTTTGGGCTCAACAATCTTGTATATTGATTTTACAAATTGAAAAACCAAGAAAGGATTATAAAGAATTAGTTGGGCATCATATAGTTACAATCATGTTAATTTGGTTATCTTATGTTTTCCACTTCACCAAGATGGGATTGGCTATTTATATCACAATGGATGTATCAGATTTTTTCTTAGCAGTGTCAAAAGTTTTACACTATTTGGATTCAATATTTGTCGTACCATGGTTTATATCCTTTGTCTCCGTATGGGTCTATCTACGTCATATTACAAACATTAGAATCCTATGGTCAATTTTAACAGAATTTAGAACAGTTGGAGATTTCACTTTGAATTGGGCTACTCAGCAGTATAAGTGTTGGATCTCACTGGTTATCACATTCTCATTGCTTTTTTCTTTACAAATCTTAAACTCGTACTGGTTGTTCTTGATATTGAGGATCTTATGGAGAATTGCCATGAATCAAGAAGCGGCCGATGATCGTAGTGATGAAAGTGATGAGGAAGAGGAAGAAGAAAAAATTGATGAATTAAAGAAAGATTAAATAATAAAGAGCAACGCGCTATTACCAACTCAGACAAAGGACATGATCATAGTACATACATATTCGTCTCATCAGAGGTATTCTAATAACTAATACAATACTGTACACAAAATTGTTGTAGATGATATCTTTTTTTTTATTTACACCAAGATGAATTTTTTTCTTTCTTCTATTTACAATTGAACATCATCAGTGCCTCTCTCCTTTTTATATGCCTCAAACTCTCTTAAACGAGATTTGTAACCGTATTCAGCAGCTTTTGACAAAACACCAACGATCAGAGTTGTAGCACGGTTTGAATCATCATTAGCAGGGATTGGATATGTTACTAATGAAGGTTCAGAATCGGTATCTATGATAGCAATTGTTGGAACCCTTGTTTGCATTGCTTCGTTTAACAAGACTCTATTCTCCGTTGGATTTAAAACAACGATTAAATCAGGTTTAACAATTTTTTTGGATTCAGATGGAGTTAATTCTCTACCAGTTGATGAATCACCTAGATCAACTTCATGTCTACTCCAAGTGGAAATTTCAGTGGAATTTGTCAAAGTTCCCGCAACCCATTTAGTCGAGACGAAATAACCACCAGATCTTGATGCTGCCACTTCTAATGGACGTGATTGACCTTCTCTTGTACCAACGTAAAGAATTATCCCACCTCTACGAGCAACACCTTCAATGACTTTTGAAGCTTTTTTCAAATGGACTAAAGTTTTCTCCAAATCGATTATATGGATTCCCTTGTACTCACCGTATATGTACTGTTGGTTTGACGATCTGAATAGAGATTTGGAATGACCCAGATGAGCACCTGATGCCAATAGCTTTGCAATGGATAATTTGGAGACAGTCGTTGGTTTGAACACTTCTTTATGTGGGATATAGACATCTTGCAAGTTAGATCCCAAGTTCTTAAACTGTTGGTTTACAAACTGACGACGTAAAAAAAGTTCTTGTTCGGTGTATGGTTCGTTGTTTAAAGATGGTTCTAATCTTGGGAATTGGTTGTTTTCTGAATCTAACGAACGTTTTGTCTCCAATCTAACTTTATGATTATGTAGGTCTAGTGTAAACTCTTCAACGAATGACGATAGCTCTTTAACAAGCTCGGTATTTTTGGATAACTTGGAAGTCAATTCACTGGTTGTCTCTCCTGTGATTATTTCATAGAGTTGTTTGTTTAAAAGTTTTTCCTCTTGAACGTCAAGTTTCAAAGCAGCCGTATGAACTCTATCAAAGAATTCTATATCTTGTTCTTCATCTAGCTGTGGCTGTTGTGTGACTGGAGTGGTGGATGCAGATACAGATGGCGGAGTAGCAGCGGTGGTAGTGGTAGTAGTGGTAGTAGTGGTACTGGTTGGTGTTTGTGTCGTGGTATTGAGCACTCTTGTAGTGTTCATGAATGACCGGGATAACACCCTCGCTATAATCGGTTAGTATTTCATTCTCGCTTTGGATCAAGAGAGACACAAGATATACATACGTATCTGACGAGACAGTGGACGCATACTTTTCCCCCCACTTCAGTAAATATGAATAGATACCCGAGATTAAAAAAGAATTGAACACTCAATCGTCTTTGTACTCTCTTTTGGAACAATCTCGACTTTTTCATGAACTTTTTTTTTTTTCCCAGGAAATCTTGAAAAATTGGAAAGATCAACACACCCAGACATCAAATATAATGCTTATTATCATCAACACAAGTTGCTTTGATTTGGTTCCAGTTTCTGTTAGAAAGTGACTGTGAGTGAACGGAGTTTGTAAGCAATGAAATGATGGAATCATTGCTTGGATATGATTTTGTTCAAGTGATAGACCACGTGGTGAATGAGCTCATTCCTGATGAGAATTGTCTATTTATTGTCTTAGACGGAAGATCATTACAAGAGCTTCAGTTAATGAAAGCTACAGTTCAGAGGTCAACAATATCTTATCTTCAACACATTGACCAGTGCCAATTTGTACATATAACTTCCTTCAAGGCACTGTTTGCTTACTTAAGCCTACTGCAATGCGAGAATGGATATAAGAAGGTTGTGATATATGGGTTGATGGCCGTATACGGTGATGAGAACAGGATTGATCTTGTCTTGAACAAACTGCTAAAGTTGTCTAGTATAACCATTGCAGAGTCTGACATCTTGTATCATGAGAAGCTGAGTAAATTTACAACTACAAGGATCAATTCAAACAAGAACTAATGTACAGTGTATTTTTTTTCTTCTTCTTCTTCTTCTTCTTCTTCAAACCAGTGGGTGTAATAAAATGCAAATGAAGTATGACAAAAAGAAAAACCTATTCAATGTTGATATCGACAACTTTAATCTCAGAGCTTTCATTATCATAATAGGCTTTAGCCTTAACTTTGAACTCAGAGGCAGCAATACCAAATTGTTTCAATATCAAGGCTTTTCTAACGTCTAAAGTCTCACCTTTACTTACGACATGATAAGGTTCCTGCAAGGTAATCTTACCACTCTTGATCTTTGTTGGGATCTTGAATTTGTTTCTAAGTGTTTCTTCTAAAGAATGAGACATTGGAACGTCATCATCCTCTGATATTTGACCACCTCTTGAAAAAATTACACCTTCTGGAAGGGTGAAATCAATTGGAGACTTTGTCTTGGCTCTTGAATAATCTTGCTTGGAATATGATTTGAAATATGATGAAACCGTATCAACGTCTTCATCTGTGAATAACAGACCGGAAACACCTGATGATAATTTGGAAAACTTGTGTAAATTTTCCTTGTATTCATCCTCTCTGGTATCACCAAGGGCTTTCTCCAAAACACGACGCTTACCCAAGATTAACTTAGATCCTTTCCAATCGGATCTAATGTCCTGTAACACTGGAGTTCTAACGTCATCTAAATAAAATAACCAGACGTATCTATAGGTGTCTAAAGCCTCTCTAACTTCATCAAAAATTCTGTCTTTGTTTTCTCTACCCTTTTTATCTGTTTGGGCTAAGGTCACCAATCTGGAACGTTTTGATCTAGGCATTCTGATGTATATTACGTACTAATATCTAATAGATCAATAGGTATTAATATGTAGTGTGTAATGTAAGTCTTTTTTGACTTTTTCTTATTATATTATTATTGTAAGGTAGAAAATTTTTTTAAATTTTTATTTTGCAGATGAGATGAGCTAAAAAATGGATTATGTAATATTCCGGAGATTATACTGTGTAAAAGTGAAGATTACCATCCAAAAAAAGGTGTTAATTGATAGTCAATGGAGGACTGAGGGAAGATATTTAACTATGTGAGCAGACCACTGGCCACTGGACTTGTAATGGACTAATGTTGAACATCTCTTTATGGAAAAACTGCCAATTTTTTTTTACCAAAAAAAAAAGTATTAAAGTTGGAAAAAAGAACCGGTTATATAGACAAGAGATTAGCTATCCTTCTTTTATCAAGAGTTTGTTACACTGGTGATCTTCTTATTCTTCTTCTTCTTGTCCCTTGGAATGGGATAACACATAACTATTCTTGTTCTTCTCATTGTAGGCACTTTAGTTGTATTAGCGAAATTAGTATTTATATGTAAATTTTAGTACTGTTAATTATTTGTGGATCATGAAAATTGAAATCAAATTTCAAAAAAGCCTAAGTTTTACCACCACACAATAAATACTGATCAGGAGACTTAACCTAACTGTTATCTGATTTTAAAGAATTGACAACCCTCATCTGCATTCATAGCTCATATCACCGCTATTATATATAAACTTATTGATAATTTTGTTGATATAGTTCCGTCACTCATATTATACACACATATATATATATATATTCCTTATCGAGACAATGGCAAAATCGTCAACGCCGCCCTGCCACAATATAAATGACTCCACAAGGAAAAAACAGACTAATACCAATGAAACCCATTCCAAGTTTGATAAAGAACTGGAGCAGCATGGCGACGGTACAGATGTAATAATGAGAGAAAGTGACGAGGATAACGACGAGGTTTTAGATGATCCTTGGGTTGAAAGCTATAATTCTGACACAAATATCGATAACAATGACTGTGATCAAAATAATGACGAAACTGATCACCGCCGCTTAAGAAGCAAGACTTCAATTGAGAACAAGTCTACTGTCAAAGAAAAGGATGAAGAAGGCTTAGAAGAGGGGGATGACGAAGACGATGATGATGATGCTGATTCAAGTCTTGCTAGGCTATCTGCTCAATACAGAAGATTCTCTGAAACTCGAAAGAATAGTAATCATCACTCAGATGAAGCTCAAGATCAGCAGGAAATTAATAGCAATGGGGAATACGAAGAAGATAACGAAGATGTTATGAGATCTATCCATCAAGATTGCGATCATGGCGACAGTAATGATGATGAGAATGATGATGAGAATGTTGGTGATGATGACAACGAAGAAGAAGAAAACGAAGAGGAATTCGATGCTGGGAGTGCAATGCTGCATAGTGCATTTCGTTCGTTTGCCAATAGACTCAACACCGGTGGTACAGTTGAACAAAGAACACCAACTGCTTCTATTGATCAAAATTCAACACCAACTTCGACAGGCCGCAGTGGTGGTGGTGGTGCTAATTCACTGGCGGAAAATATGGCTAGAATGTTTCCTGAAGCTGTGGGTCTGTTTGGAGGATTTAATGGAATTGGTGGATCTGGTGCCGGAGGTGCCGGTGCTGCCTTACGTGGTTTAATCGATGGTTTAAAAAGAAGGGATAGCTCTTATCTTGTACTGGAAACTTTGAATGAACTATCCGAAAGATTACTAATGATGAATGCATTATCTGCTGAACGTGGTTTACCTTCTTATGATTTAGCCCGTGGATTGATCGATGTTTTAAATGAACCAACGTTTCAAGAAGAATTAGAACTACAACTAGTGGCATGCAGATGTCTTTATAATTTTTTTGAAGTCAACCCTGATTACGTTCATACAGCAGTACAAGCTGGTGCCATTGAAGCTTTACAATCAAAACTATTAGAAATTAGTTACATCGATTTAGCTGAACAAACTTTACAAACTTTGGAATTCATGTCAAGATTTGCAGGTACTCAAATCTTTAGAAAAAACTGCCTATCATCAGTATTACAATATTTAGATTTTTTCACAGTTCACGCTCAAAGAAAGGCAGTTAACATAGTTGCTAACTCTTTAAAGTTCATCAAATCTTCTGAAATTCATCTCGTTGAAGAGGTATTACCTTCATTAACAAGAATTGTTATAGAATTTACTGATGTTCAAGAGTTGGAAAAATCTTGGTTAGCAATTGCAAGAATTATCAAAAATTTTAAACTAAGTTCAAACTTGGAAAATTTGGTTTCAAATGACTTGTTAAATAAAATTATTCAAGTTATTTCAAATACTGACACTACTTTATCAACAAATCTAAAACTTATAAACACTTTAGCCATATGTGCACAGAATAAAAATTTGGCTCAAAAGATTATTAAAAATGATCAAATTGTTCAATCATTAATTGCATTGTTTTCCAAATATAAAAAATCTTCATCCTCTTCGAACTCCGAGATTTCAATTGAAACTTTAATGGCTGTCCCTAAAGATTTGGTCATATCTGTTTTGGATTTGATTGTTAATCTATTACCAACCGAATCCAACCCTGTCTTGACAGTTCAGCGTGGTGAAAAGAAAGACTACTCTTTAGTAGAAACGGAGTATAAGACATTCATCAAGGGAATTTTCAAAGTATTAATTAACATATATCAATCTTCTGTCATATTTGACATTCGTCGTCGTGTTTTGGTTTGTCTCATAAGAATAATATCCTCAATCAATAACATCAATGAGATTGATGAGTTAAAATCAATAACAAACTTACTGGCTTCAATTGTCATTCAAAATAAAGGAATTGTAAGATCCGAGAAGAATGATCACAAACCTTATGTGGCATTATTAGGTTCTTTAATTCTAACTCACTTGTTGATTGAAAAGGATTCAGATGTCTTTATCGATGAGTTTGAAAGAGAAGGTTTATTAGCTGATACCTCTTCCTTATTGGAAATCTTACGAAACGATGACCAAATTGTCGATAACCAAGTAGATGATGACGAGGATGTTCAAGTTAGTCAAACCACTAATCTTATTGACAATGACGTTGATATACATGATAGTCATCATTCAGATAGTAACGAAGAAGAAGAAGAAGTAGAAGAGGACGAAGACGAAGACGAAGAGGAGGGGGAAGAAGAAGAAGATGATGATGACGATGACGATGAAGATGAATATGGTGAGAACTATGAAGAAGTTGAACAGTTTTTCGGGATTAGTGGTACTGAGCAGTTGGTTTTCAAGACATTATCCATCCCACAAATCTTAAAACATCTTACAAAACATACATCAGAAGTTGAACAGATCTATCTCTCTAAAAAGGCATCAGGATTATCTAAATTGAATAATCTCCGTTTATTAGATGAATTAACCGGAGATTTAAACGATAAGGTTTTGATAAAATCCTATAATTACCAAGACTGGATAAAAGTTTGGGAGAATTTTAGTAAAGCAATCACTCATGACACTTATGTCGTTTCCAGTTTTGAATTGATAAGCTCTGGAATAATTCAGGTCTTGTTGAAATTGTTCAATGATGCATCATTGGGATCTGAAGCTTCTATATGTAGAGTTGCATTTTTAGATGTAATGAAAGGTGATCTATTTGATCTTTTTGTTACAAAACTACAAGAAGCTCTTACAAGATCTGAACTGTTTGAAATTATAAGTTGTGGCTTGAAAACTGGTGAAAACAGAGCCGCATCACTGGGCAAACAGTTGAAGATCAAATTAACTGCGATCAATGAAGATGGTAATAACGATGACGATGTTTTTCAAGGCATGTCACAATTCATCATCTTGGTACATGCTATTGCTTCACTTTCAAATATTAGTGGCTTCTTGAAGAAACGTTCAGAATTACCTCCGATCTTTGGTGTAAGACGTGGTGCTAGTGTTGGTGGTGCAAACACACCTGCTACCACTCAGCCCATCAATAACAACTGGCATGTTGAGTTCTTATTAGATGGAGAAATAATACCTACCGATACAACGATATATGGGGCTCTTTATAAATATGCACAGAATAAAAACTCAAGTTTTGATACAAATCGATTTTGGTATGAAGTTCATGAGATCAAATATCGAAAAGTTGAAGGAGAGATTCCATCAATTGATTTTGATGATAGATATCCCGAGGCAAACGATGACCAATTTGAACAGAGTCAACATCCTACTACGATTGGAATTTTAAACCTATTGAAATTATTATACGATTTCCATTCGAGTCCATCATTTTTGAACTTTAAACTAACTGCCAAATTGAATAGACAACTAGAAGAACCACTCATAGTGGCAAGTGGAATTTTACCCTCTTGGTCAATTAACGTTACGAGAAAATATCCATTTTTATTTCCATTAGAAACTAGAATCTTCTTTTTACAGTCCACATCATTTGGATATTCAAGATTAATTCAACTGTGGAATACTAGGGCAAATGAAGATGACTCGAATGACAATAACAACAATAGTAACAACAATAATAACAACAACAACAACAGTATATCTTTAGGCAGAGCCTCAAGAACCAAAGTTAGAGTTTCAAGGGTTCACTTACTACAAAGTGCTTACAAAGTTATGGACAAGCTAGGTTCACAACCAAGTATTATTGAAGTTGAATTTGGTGACGAAGTTGGAACTGGATTAGGTCCAACTTTAGAATTTTACTCTAATGTTTCTCATGCCTTTGCTCAAAAAAAATTAGGAATTTGGAGAAAAGGAGATGATGGGGATTCCAGTGATGATTATGTACAAAGTGTAAATGGTTTATTCCCAGCTCCATTGGATCCTAGCTCTAAAAATTATCAGCAAAGAGTTGAACATTTCAAATACTTGGGAAAATTTGTTGCTAGAGCATTATTAGACAATAGAATCTTGGATATAAATTTCAATAAACTATTCTTTGAGTTAGCTGCTCTAGAAGTGTTTGATCAAAGTTACAAATTACCCAAATCCACACTATTTGAGAAATTAAGAGTCATTGACGAGAGATTATATGAATCGTTGAATTTTTTGAAAAAAAATAGATCATCAGTTGAAGATTTGGCTATTACTTTTACATTGCCAGGATATCCTGAAATACAATTGATTGAAGAAGGTGAAAACGTAAATGTGACAAGTGATAATGTTGATGAGTATATTGAAAAAGTTGTTGATTTTACCATTGGATTAGGTATAAAGGAACAAATTCAAACTTTTATTGCTGGATTTTCTGAAGTTTTCCCATTTTTTTCAATGTTAATATTTTCACCTGATGAACTTGTTCAGCTTTTAGGTAAATCTGAAGAAGATTGGTCTTTTGAAACTTTAATTTCTTCAATTCATGCTGATCATGGTTATAACATTGATTCACCAACGTTACAAAATTTGTTATCAATTTTGTCAAACTTCTCAATTTCTGAGCGTCGTTTGTTTTTGCAATTCTTAACAGGATCTCCAAGACTACCAATTGGTGGGTTCAAGAATTTAAAACCATCGTTAACTGTTGTTTTGAAACATAGTGAGGACGGATTGAAACCAGATGATTATTTGCCTAGTGTAATGACTTGTGCTAATTATTTGAAATTACCAAACTACAGTTCATTAGAAGTTTTAAGAGATAGACTAAATACTGCGGTTAAGGAAGGTGCCGGTAGTTTCTTGTTGTCTTAGTTTATTGATTGATACACAGTTTGAAAGGAAATCTAGGTAATATTACTATAATTATCGTCAATTCTCAATACACTGTTGAACTCAGTATCAGTTTAGTATATATAAATACTTTTGTAGTTTAACTTAAAGTACTATCAAGTAAATATTACCCGCGAACCTAGTCTACAAATTATGAACGTGTTTTTTTTATGACAAAATTTCTAACAACAACATTTAACATTTAAATTCTTGAACAAAACACCAAAAAAAAAAAAACATGAGGATTTACTCAAAATACACGAAAATGATAATTTGACTTTTTTGTTTACTTATTTATTCATTTAAAGAAATTCAATTTAAATAACTTTAACCAACCATTATTCAATCTCCACATTCCGCACCAGGCAATATACTGCTGTTTCCATAGGTCGCTTTCTCGGGTAATTGAAACACTCCACCCACCCTTGCGCTTTCTCAATTCCACTTTCTATTCATTTTACCTTAACTATTATTTGTTTCTTACAGGCAAAATCGGCTTCCCCAGCTAAATAATTTTAGGCGATTATTATATCCTAATATTTTGGCGGGTTCGGTTTTAATTTTTTTTTTTTTTTTATTTTTGGTTGCATTTTGATTTGGTACTGTTTTTGACATTCTTTCGCCTATTTGAATCTCCGTGATTGAGTCTCTATTAGGAAACTTACCATTTTGAGGTGATAAATATTGTTAATTTCAACTTTTCTCAATTTTCGCCAAACGTTTTTTTTTCCCACATAGTTAAGTTTTTTATTTTAATTTTTTTTTTTTTTAATTCAGGAACGAAAAAAAAGCACATAAAGAGAAAAGGGAAAAAGAGAAAAAGTCGAAAAAAAAACATAGATTTTTAGTACGTTTAAACTATTGTTGGATCGGTTTGGTTTATTTTTAATTACAATTTTCAATTTGACTCTTTTGATTGCTTTGTGGTGAACTTGCGCAAACGAGGAAGGCTTTAATTTCAACACCTAAACAGAGTTGAGTGAATTGGAGTCACATTTCCAGACAAAAGTCCTTATCTCAATTTTCTGTTGCTTTTACAATTAACCGCTGTCATCATAGACAAAGGTTACAATTATTAATCATCTGGATACAATACACTCATTCAAGTTGTTCCAAGATTACTACTATTCTATTCAGCATTGTTCCAATATCCAATATTCAAATTTTGGCAAATCAAAGTTAGCACACAAATTAATAATATAATACTCTGTGCACAACAGCACTTATATTTGGCACCTATATAATACGTTTCATTCAATTCAGTGTTATTTAGCGTACTGTCCACTCTTTTATTATACCTCAATTCAAGTCAAGTCTTAGCAACTCATATATTTATATATTTTTGATTTCCAGAAGCAACAATAGCTATATAACACTCGAACCACATCAAGAAGATTCAATGACCGAAGCTACGCTCACTGAAGATAGCTCTTTTCAAAGTATAGTCTCCGAAGGTTCGAAAAATAGTACAACGACAACAACAACACCTCCAAAGCAGGATTCTACGGTAAAACAATTGGTGATTGATGTTAAAGATGCCTTATTAGGAAACGAAACATCTACTTCGGAAGTAAATACAACAGAAGCAGTGGAATCCAGTAATACGACCGAGTCAAAGGACGAAGAAGGTTCAACTTCAAGGGAGAATTACTTGAGAACTCCTAAACCTTCAACACAGAATCTTGATGATGCAGTTTCACCGGGTTCTTTACCAAGGCATCCTGGTACGCTGAATGTAAACGCCTTGACCAGTTCGAATAATTCGATCAAGTCTCAAGATGATATTAGAAATAAGATTGATAACATCAATAATGTTTCTGTTGACGTTAGAGATTCGAAAACCTTGGATCCAGGTAAACCCGGTATAAATGACAAGAGAGTTAATGAATTGATCAACTCGCTCGATGAACCAATTGATTTTAAAAGAGTATCTACGATGTCAGAGGATTCTGATGGTAGTTATGAAAGTACTCAACAAAACCAAGAAGACTTCACATTAGGAGTTATAGAATCGGCTACTCAAGCAACGCTCTCCAAAGCTACTCCAACTGCTAGAACTATCAAATCACCACTATTGGATAGAACGCTGAGCCCTGTTACTGCTTTACCAGGTGATGATGTTTCTTTGAATACTACAACCCTTGAATCTGAAGTATTGGATATAAACAAGTCTGAAAGTATATCTTCTATTATAGCACCAGCACATGATTCAACATTGGACGCTCCAAAGCTAAAGGATGCTATCGATATTCAACCAAGAAGCAAAGCATCTGAGTTAACGATAATAGCGCCATCTTCTGGATCGTCATCAGTTAAAAGTCCAAATCATAATGATATCGCTTTCAACAGAGATCAAGATTTGAGAAAACCAAACTCGTTACAGCTTCCAATTGAGATTCGTTCATCATCAGAAGACATATCTGCTCAAAATATAAGTGGTGTAAATGCTAAATCAAGACATTTGGACCAGGAGAGCGAAACTTCTGAGGATAAAGAAGGCGTGAGAGAATCTAATCAACTACCTAAAACTTCAACCTCATCTTTCATATCTACTGATAGAGGATCCAATTTTGAAAACAAATTCATTGACGATTTTCTGGGCAATTCTGAAGAGCGTTTGTCAAGTGCTAAAACTCCAAAATCAGCCATTGATAACAATGACATAATTGAGCGTGATACTTCTGTGGAAAGATTTGAGAAGCCAATTGCCACGTCCTCTAACATAAATATCTCAAGCTTGAATTCTAGCATAACTGATATTTCTGAAGATGTGGGTAATGTTACAATCAAAGAGGAAAAAGAATTTGACATAGAACAGGATGATCAAGACACTGATGAACTGGATGAATTTCAAGAAAAAGTTGAGGATACATCAAGCTCATTTGGCTCCAAAAATAACTACTACTCAAAGGCTTCAAACTCTTCAAGCTCATCACTGATACCCACATTCAAAGTTGACGGTGCAAACTATGAAAATGTACCAACAGAGCAACAGGATGCTTCATCAAGATCTGTATCCACCCCAATCCAAAATAACTCATTATCTAATTATAACTCATCAACAACCGGATCTACCTCACAAACTTCATTGAACAAAAAGCAAAACATAAGGTCTACTAGTTCTCCTTTTAGTAGGAAAAGAACTAGTGGAGGTAACAAAGTGAAGGGCGTTTTCTCAAATTTTGTCAATAGCATAAGAAGTTCATCGAACTCATCATCTACAACTATCGATTCAAATAGAAACTCAAACGGCTCTGCATCTGGAAGCTTGAAAATATCGACTCCATATGATGCTAAGCATGTTGCCCATGTTGGTGTTGATAAAGATGGCCAATATACTGGATTACCAGAAGAATGGGAGAAACTGCTGATGAGTAGTGGTATCACCAAATTCGAACAACAGAAGAATCCACAAGCTGTGATGGATATCGTTGCATTTTATCAGGATCAGACAAAAAACGCTGATGATAAAGTTTTCAATAAGTTTGAAAACACAAATACCAAACTAACATCGACCCAATCCTTTAGGACTCCAAAGACCACACAAGGATCCTTCACTCCTCATTCGCAACCTTCTTCCCAGTTTAGTACACCAAGACAGCAACCACCTACTCCACAATATCAACAACCATCATATACAACTTCGCCTGAGCTGGTGAACGATAAGCAATTTATCCCATCAAGACCTGCTCCAAGACCTCCACCATCATCATCAGGTCGTACAGCAGCTGTTATAACGTCTCCATTACTATCGAGAAATGCCTCAGTATCAAGTAATGTCACACATGGAACGAAATCCTCATCATCGACTCCTCAACTTTCCAATCAGAAAACAGTCTTTTCTCCACGCAGAGCTCCTGAACCTCCAAGACATCCACCTCCACCTCCCAAACACGAGCAAATCATTCATAATGAGCATCCGTTGAACGAAAGAAGAGAAAAATCACAACATCAATCCTCCTCGCCTAAACCATCACAATCAGAAACTGCACACCCACCACCAGTTCCAAAAAATCAACCAGTTAGAGATCCACAACAAGCGGCCATAAATGCACAACGTAAAAAGGAAGAGAAGAAAAAAAGAAATCAACAAGTTTATGCTAAACTGGCCACTATTTGTGATAAGAGTGATCCAAGTCTGAAATACAGAAACTTGGTGAAGATTGGCCAAGGTGCTTCTGGTGGTGTTTATACCGCATATGAAGTCGGTACTAACTCAAGCGTTGCGATCAAACAAATGAATTTGGAACAACAACCAAAGAAGGAGTTGATTATTAATGAGATATTAGTGATGAAGGGAAGTACGCATAATAACATTGTGAATTTCATCAACTCTTATCTGCTGAAAGGTGATTTATGGGTTGTTATGGAGTACATGGAAGGTGGTTCTTTAACAGATGTTGTTACACATAGTGTTATGACTGAAGGACAAATCGGTGCCGTTTCAAGAGAGACTTTAAAAGGGTTAAAATTTTTACACTCTAAAGGTGTCATTCATAGAGATATCAAATCCGATAATATTTTGTTATCAATGAATGGTGACATTAAACTAACAGATTTTGGTTTCTGTGCTCAAATCAACGAAGTTAATCTGAAAAGAACTACAATGGTTGGTACACCGTATTGGATGGCGCCAGAAGTTGTCTCAAGAAAAGAATATGGTCCAAAAGTTGATATTTGGTCTTTGGGTATTATGGTGATTGAGATGATTGAAGGAGAACCACCTTATTTGAATGAAACTCCATTAAGAGCACTTTATTTGATTGCCACGAATGGAACACCAAACCTAAAGGATCCTGGTGCTTTATCCGATACCCTAAGAAACTTTTTAAGCTGGACTTTGCAAGTTGACCCAGAAAAGAGAGGTGATGCAACCGAATTGTTGAATCATCCTTTCATTGAACAAGCTGATGATGTGCGTGAGTTATCACCTTTGGTTAGATTGGCAAGACAAAAGAAACAACAAGAGAAGGATGAGGAGGATTAAGATATTTGCTAAATTATTGCTATTTTCACACTGGATATATGCGATCATGGACTTTATACTTTATTGACTGTTTTAGGAGTTTGTAATAGAACACGTTTCTTGTATTACTTGAAGTTTGTACATCTTTGTATGTTGTTGCGCGTACTTTTTATCTTTATCATCTTTACAGTATTTTTGCTGTTTTGTATATAGTACATGTATTAACATTAGGTGAGGTTAGATGAATAGTATCCATTATTCCTCCTGCCAATCATCAGTGTCATCTCCCCTAGTTTGAACGAAGAACAATGTTGCATCTTTTTTGCCCTTATTAACAAACCTATAGAAATTCCCCATTGGTATCTCCAATGAACAACCTTTTTTAATCATGAAAGTTGTACCACTCAACGTGACCTCTACTAAACCAGAGACACAATAAAACACAAAGTAAGTTGCATCTGTACTTTTCAAACTTTTAACACCATCGACGGGGATAAGCATCATACCTGATGCAATAAATTTTCTATCTTTATCGAATAAGATTGCTAATTTAAAATTATCCTCTGCCGTTCTAATGTTTGAACTAAAATTTTCAGTACCTGGTGCCCAAGCTACTAGTCTATTGGACATAACGTCCGAACCATGACCTTCAAAAGTATCAACTTTTAAAAACCCTGTTCTTAACCATTCTGAACCTTTTGTATTATTAATTATATCATTTTCATCTTCGTCTTCTTCCTCATCGTCTTCTTCTTGTATATCATTGAATTGAGGTCTTTTGGATCTTTTCCTATTCCTTGTGGCTGAGGTTGCCCTTGAAGGAACTCTTGAAGGAACTCTTGAATGCACTCTTGATGTGACTCTTGATGGAGCCCTTGAATGTCTTACAGGTGTGATGACCTCATCAACTGTGATGACTTCCTTTAAAACTGGAACAACGTCACCCTTTTGCTTTGCAAAAACGGCTTTTTCATTTCTCCAAAATGCCAATGGTGGTAATCTTACCCTTGATGATCTTCTCGTTGGTGCCTTTGCACCTTCTTCTTGATATTTAGATGTTGACCTTGATTGTTGTTTCTTTAAATCATCAACGTCAATGACATGTTGTCTCGATGATGGAGAAGGTTGGTTGGATCTTTGAAATTTGTTGGAACGTTCTTTAACCCTTGCTCTGCCTCTTGGTAATGACTCTTCCTCTTCTTCATCAACTGGTATACTTTTCTTATTTCTAGAACTTGCCGATCGAGTTGTTTTGGTTTGCCTTTCAACTGTCCTACTTTTGGTCCTTACCGGTTGAGATTGAGTATAGCTTTCATCACTGTTATCACTGCTAACATCAAGTAGTTGAATTTCATCATCGTCACCAAAGCTATCATCTCTATAAATTCGGTTTGAACTTGTAGTAATATTTTTCGGTTTACTTAGGGCAATGTTTTTAGTCAACGAAGCAATTTTTCTTGAAGTTGTAATTCTTGGTTGTAGTGGTGAATGTAATTTTGTAGTTGATTTCAAAGGTGAGCCTCTGTTGATCTTTGATGGAGTATCTATGCTTGTTGTGTCAGTTGATCTTTTCGGTTTTCTAGCAGAGGATGACCTTATCGTTGTATTCCGTTCCAACTCTCTATACCTTGCCTCATAAGACTTGTTTGATTGTCTATCTTTAAAGACATCATCATCGTCATCGCTTGATACGAATAGTTTTTGACCATTTGCACCTCCAATACCTCTACTTTGTGAGGTTTTAGAAGGTGATTCATACGCTGGATTGGGTACTTTCATATCATCTTCAAAATCGAAACCATAATCTCCACCATCATCATCATCATCATCGTTATCGTTGTTGTCATGCTCATTATGACTGTTGTTGCCATTATCGTTGATATGTCTGATGACACCTTTAGATTCATCGTCTATATCCATGTTTGATTCGGATTCATCTTGATCCTCCAGAGCATCTGCAAACAACTCATCATTTGAACTAGTTGGTCTATCACTATTTGTTTTTTTCAAATTTTTATGACGACGGGATTGTAGTGGTGATTTTAATGGAGAATTTCGTATTGATCTTTGTTCTTTATCATTTGAAGAAGGAGAGAATATTATTCTTCCATTTGAAACAGGTTGTTCTTGCTGTATGTTGTTCTTTGATGATGGGTTTGTTGATGGCTCTCTTGTCATACTGTTGTTGATCAGAGTTGTCTGTTCATCTCTAAAGAAATCATCAACGTCATCCATATCGTTTTCATCTCGGAGAACAACGTCTTTAATCTTTAACCCAGTTTTCCTGGATTTAACACCAATCTCTGAGAAATCCATGACTATAACACCTCTTGACGAGTTATCACACCGTGGGAGTTATCTTCTGTAAACAAATTTTTAGTTTGATGGTTTCTCGGTATTGGAGAGAAGCATATACGCGCGATCGCTATACCTTTGACAACAACAACAACAACAACAACAACAACAGTAGCACCCTTTGATGTGAATTGCAGCAACAGGCTATTTTCAGTAAAAAAAACAACTTCTCCAATTGATTCCAAGTGGCGATTTTATTGTTACTAATGTCAAAGTGTTGATTTTCCTTTTAAAAGTTATAAGTTTTGGTGTGTGCCGTGTACAATTATAAACAGTTTCATTTTAGTTGATTTCATTGTTTTTGTTTTTCAATTGTTTTTTTTTTTTTTTTATATACAGAAAATTTATCGCGTTCGTTTGACTCAAAATATTTTATACTCATTAAGAAAGAAAAAAAAATGTCTACACTTTTACTCATAAATATATTTAATAGATTAACAAGGTTGTAAACAAACCGGAGTGAAATGAGTGAGATTGTGTGAAATGAAGCTTCGACACAAGTGTTTCCATTTGTTAAAATTCACGTTAAGCTGATTATATGGGCTCTATTGGTTTCTAATATTCTCAGCCAAATATCTTAACCCATTTAAAGGTGAAGTATCTGGTGACATTGAATATTAAAAATAAAGAGTAGATGAGATCTCATTTTATCGTGTGTTTTTTTTTCATGCCATATTCCTATTAGGAAAAAACCACCTGACGTAGATACAATTTGTAATTATTATTGACCCAGTTCATTACCCTTTACATTAATTTTGTAAGTAGAATGGATGGTTATTTAAAGAGACTGTTTATCAACTTAGATTTAATGTCTTTTAATTGAGGCTCTGTACTTACCCTGTCTTATTTTTTCAAAGATTAGATAAAAACCTCCTCAAAAAAGAAAAAATTTAGTGTGGTTTTGGTGTTTTTTTTTTTTTTTTGCCAATCAATTGTTGTTCTCTCCGCACAAAATGATACAGATTCTTACATTAGAGACTATTCTTGGATAAGGATTAATTGAATGTTTGTGTTTTCGATGGGACTAAAATTAGCTAGACTAGACCAAAAAGACTTGAGATAGAGTTGAAAAATTAAAGTAGTTTGTAGTTAAAAAAATTGTCTTCTGAGGTTGAAAAATTATCATATTGTTCAGATCCCGTTTTAAAAATAAAAACTAATAGAGTTTAGGGTTTTTTTCCAATTGATTTAATTTCATCAATAATTTGACATTTTAACTTTTATTTACATTAACAATAGAATTAATTGTTATTAAAAGATAAAATATTAAAAAGATTTGATTATGATGATGAACAAATTGGTGAGGAGAGTGATATTTTTCACTGGTGTTTTAATACTACTCACAGTTATAATTAGTCAGATTATACCACAGTTACATGGTATTAACCTGCCAAAGGATCAACTTCTAAATGACATTGATACTAAAATTACCTCCATACAGTCACAATCAACAGATTCAACCTCAATACAGTCACACTTAACAGAATCTTCATCATCACCACAACAAACACCTTCAATAACGGATTTTGATAGAGGTGCACTAAAATTCATCTATCCAGAGATCATCGACCATATATATGCAAATACAGATTTAAATTCTGTAAATTGGGATAAATTTGCATATATACTATATGCAACATCTTCAACACATCTTTGTAATGCAATGATGATGATGAAGAGACTAAGAGATTTTGGTACAAGGGCTAAATTAGTCATTTTAACCAATAAAGAATTTATTGAAGATTCTTTAAATTTTCCAAAAGAATCAATCATGATACAAACTTTTAGAGCTGAAAATGATGTGATATTTAAAGGAATTAAAATTCATACAATATCTGAAGATGATGGGGAAACCTATTGGGATTCAAGTTATACTAAACTATTGGTATTCAAAGAAACAGATTACGATAGAGTCATATATTTAGATTCTGATTCAATATTGGTTAAAACTCATCTAGATGAGTTATTCTTCTTACCACCTGTTAAATTAGCAAGTGTTAGTGCATGGTGGATTTTAAAAGATTTTTTTGAAAATTTTAAAGATACAGTATTTGAAATTTTTGGTAAAGAACAATATGAAAAAATTATTACAAGTCAAATTAGGAAAGAAATGGTTAAAGATATTATAGAAACTACAATTAAACCTTTTCAACTTTTACAAAAAACTGAATTTATTGCTCCAAATGTAATTTCAGAAACTCAAAAATCATTTTATAATAAACTTTATAATCAACTACCAAGTTATTCATTACCTGATTATTTCCTATTTTCATCAATGATAATGGTGGTTCAACCTTCTGATTACATATATGGAAAAATTTCAAAGGCATTTGAAGTTAAAGCAGCTAAAGAATTTGATATGGATATATTAAATCGTCATGTTTTCAAACCTTCCATCTTATTTGAAGAACAAAAATCAAGATTAAAAGTTTTAAATTCTTCAGAACAATTGCAACGTGAATTTATCTTACAAGATGAACCAGATTTTTTAATCATTCCTCATCAAAAATATGGTGTACTAAGTGGTGAATTTAACACTCAAAAGGATCATAGAGGATTTTTAGCAGATCCAATTGATTTAATTTTTTTCAACAGTTCTAAATCATTTAAAGATGAATTAGAAAGACCTTATTATGATAAATCATTTGAATTAAATCAAGGTGTTAAATTATTTGAAGATATAAAATTTTTCCATTTTTCAGATTCTCCAATTCCTAAACCATGGATTTACAAAGATCCATATTCAAGTTATATGTCAGAAAGATTACGTTGTTCAACATATATAGATTTTAGGAAAAATGATGATGGTATTGTATTACCAAAGGAAAAAATTGATGATTGTACAGCAGGTGTCGTTTGGGAACAATTACATGTAGCTTTTGCCAATTTAAGACAAGAAGTTTGTCAAATTGGACTTAAAAGAGTTGATAGAAATGAAGATCCATTTACAAATGATAGTATAGAATAACCTTTAATCATATTACAATAATTCATATTTCATTTATAGTACTATACATATCACTCTTTTTAAACCTTACTAGCAGCACCACTAGTATCTTTAACATCAGAAACTTCAGCAACATCAACACCTTGTTCTCTAGCTTGTTGCTTTTTCAATTCAGCTAATCTTTTAGCCTCTTCATGAATTTGTTTGGAATCTTTAACAGCTTCTGTATAAAACTGTTGTAGTTTAACTCCAACTCCAGTGCTTAAAGCTTTATCAAAATATTTGTTGAAACTACTTGAAATTTTATATTTTGAATCAAGTTCCTTCTGTTTAACCTCTAAATTGGCCTGTTTACTTTGTAGGTTATACTTGGCATCTAAATCACCCAAGAATCTTTTAAATTTCTCAGTATAACCATTTTGTTGATCGTGTTCAATAGCCTTGGCCAATAGCGAATCTTTCAAGATATAGCCATGAGATAAGTACTCTGCGAAAATTGCAGCTTTTGGTTTCAACTCTTGGTCAATATCGTGTTCTCCTGAAACGTAATCACCTTGACCTAATCCATCAACGGAAACTTTAGCATCAGAACCAACACCTTGTGCACCACCAGCTTGTTCAGCTTTCAACTTGGCATCAACATCAGCGGCTTTTTCAACATAGTCAGGAGGTCCATTGGCAGAAATTGATTTTTCTGGACCACCACCTGGGCTTTCAGTGAACTTTATAATTTTAACTTGAGAACCGTTCAATTCAGCACCGTTTAACAAAAGAGCGGTTTGTAAAGCACTTTCATTGACAAAAGTGACTAAAAACACTTTTTCATCCTCGTAGGAACTCAACTGTAAATCATCGACAATTCTATCAATTTTACCACAAAATTCAAAAAATTTTTGAACTTGTTGTTTGGTTGTAGATTTTGGTAAGTCGCTTGCAAGAATTGATGTCATTTTTATTGTGTCTATTGTTGATAAAAATATTTAAATTAAAAAGACAAAAAAAGGATTTAAATGGTGAAAATGTTAAAGAGATATTTATACTTGTATTTATACCTACAGTGTAAGCGCCCCCCTTAGTTTTACTATTGTTAAGTAATTATTATTATTATGCTCATATGCTCAATTACACACTTTTAATTTTTTTTTTGCTTTTGCTCTTCCAAATTAGTTCTTGGAAAGTTATGGAATTTCAGCTTTAATTGCTACTTTTAAAATGGCCGAATGTGTCAAAATTTATTCTTTAAAACAAAGACAAATTCAGGTTTTTTTCTTTGTCTAATTTTTAATTCCGAAATTATCTGTCATTTTTTTTTTATCTCTTTTGGTATAGCCCCGGTTAGTTTTTTTTTGCCCTAGCCTTTTATTTTATCCTAGACCGAGGGACTTAGACTAATATATGAACTTGAAAAAACCTCAGGGTTTTGTCCACTCTTGTGTTCTAATTTGCATGTGAATATTACATCAGATTAATTTAGTATGTTTATAATAATAGCTACTTAGTCATTGATGGTAAGGCAGATACAGCCCTGATGAATGTTTTTGCCATATATTGACATCATTAACGGATTTTAAGAATTTTATCGCTTAACAAAACAAAGATGATGAAGATATTGTTCATGCATTACAAGCTACAAAGACAATAATCTGAGAGTTTTCTATTTCCTTAATTATTTACAGCAAAGTATCACCTAGGGCACTTTTTGTTATTGCAATACCAGCAGTAATGGTATTAACCACATGAACTTCATTAACACCTAAACTTGGATTACATTCAACAACATCTAATGCGATTAATCTACCAGTTTCGGCAATTCTTTCAGCTATAAATAAACCTTCTCTTAAAGTTAATCCACCTCTTACTGGTGTACCTGTAGCTGGTACGTATTGAGGATCTATAGCATCAACGTCATAACTTAAATGAATTGGAGTTTCATCATCACCAATGGAATTTAAAGCCATTTCAATAACTTTATTAATACCATATCTATCAATATGATACATTGAATAAGCTGCAATGTTATACTTTTTCAATATTTCACGTTCAGCTTTATCAACATCTCTTAATCCAATATAGGCTAGTTTATTTGATTTTAAAACATTTGGTACCCATCTTAATTCAGGTGGATAATTTTCTGAATCTAATCCTAATAAAAATGAAACTGGACATCCATGTAAATTACCAGAATCCGTTGATGATGGAGTATTTATATCTGCATGAGCATCAATCCATAATAAACCAGCATTTGGATGTTTAGCAAATGATCCTGCAACAGTACCAATGGCAATTGAATGATCACCACCTAATGTGATTGGTAGTGTATTGTTTAAAGCTGCTTGTTTAACAGATTCATATATTAACTTTGTAGCTTTACCAACAATGTTTGGTCTTTTACAATTACCATAATCTGGATCAGTTGCCTTTTCCTCTTCAAATGTTGTATTTTTCAAAGGTTCTTCAATTGTTGATTCCCAATCTAATTCCTTTAGTTGAGATTGTAAACCTGATCTTAATAAAAATTTTGGACCATCTTCAACACCAGATTTACCTTGACCTCCAGAAAATGGGGCAAGAATTAATGTAGCTTTCTGTTCTTTGAAGAATTTAAATTGTGCTGTTTTTGTTGTTAGTATATGGAAAAATCATTAAGCTAGTACTGTCTGGAGGGTTACTTACTACCTTCAGTCATTATGTCTCTATGTGTATGGGTTGTTGTAACAAGTGTCCTTATTTGTGTTATCACACTATAGGTGCAAAGATAAATAACAAAAAGATAGAAACGGAGGAAATCCACTATTTTATACAAAAAGTTGTTGATAATCGTCGAAGAGGAAAAAAAAAAAAATTTGTATGATCAAATTCGCTTTCTTTATCACTTAAAGGTATTTATACAATAGATTTTGTATGATTAATGATAGAATTAGTGGGATTAAAACTAATGATAAATGATGCCGTGCCGTGTGTTGGAGAAAGAAAAAAAAAGAATTACTACAACACATCAGCGATCAAGCCAAAACCGAAGAATAACTTCATCCTTGTCTAAGAACCCATTAAAAAGGGTATACAAAAACTATCATATTACATTAGAAAAACATCACCAAAATGATAATAATAGATTGGATAAGTACCAAATACAGAGATTACCTCATCTGGAAGTTCATTTCGCGGTGTTTCTTTTTTATTAGCTTTTTCTTTTTTTTTGCTTTTAAGTGAATGAGAAAGCGAAAAAAAAATATTACCTAATAAATTATGTAATTTTTACTAGTAACCTCAAATGGGTGTATATGTATAATAACTACAAAAGAACTAATTCTTGTTAAATTCATATTTATTTGTGTCTTATAATCTCTCTTTACGCTATCATATTATCGCTATCGACTCTTATCAGTAGGCTCTTGCGCCCTCAGTCGACCTATTAGTTGACCTATTTACAAGTACAACCTTTACAAGTAGCATCACCATTAGCATTAGCAATACCACAAGTTGACTTTGGACCATTGTTTAAAACCATTGAAGAAGTTGATCTGATTGAACGTTTGTGATTGCAACATTTACACGAAGAACATGAATGAGATGAGCTTGATGAACAAGAAGTGCAAGAACAGTTGGCCATTGTTAGAATAGTTATTTATTGCTTAGTATTTAGTGTTTAGAATTTAGTTAGTGTAGTGTATATGGTATATACCGATCAAGGGATAAAAGAGATGAAATCATGGAGATATGTGTAGGTATTTATACCTGTATCGATTTATTAACAAAGACACATGTTGACTCTCTTCAATTATAATTAGTCATTGAATGACCCCTTATCCATAGATCATCGTCTGATCTACGACTATTACTATGATGTAATTGTAGATCTTAATACCATATTCATAGCTATAAACTCATCACTTCTTATCTACGTTGAATTAATTTTATGATGACCTGAATGATCATCAAAGGATCAACATAATTACTCCTATTTTATTAAGCTATTACTGATCCGTATATTAGCCATGGCCCGTGACCCAAACCCTAAGCCCTATATGATAAATTGATCTTCTTATCAGCTGATAAGTGATCTTACACTCTTCGTCATAGGATAAAGTTATAATCTAACCACAATTGTTGATATACTACAAGGGTTAAACTAAATTCTATCTTTTTTTTTTAAAAATACACAAGAGCATTATTATTTTGATTCTAATTTACTCCAATAATGATCAATTTCTTTACCACAACTTTGTCTAATATCACAATCTCTTAGATTAACAACGAAATCCCCCTCTGAGTAATGTATGTCATCTTCTTTATCAGCATCAACTTCAAAAGCAGAGTGTAATGAAGCGATGGTTCTGCTTGGTACCAATCCAGTTCTTGCTAAATAGATTGGATGCCATTGTAATATGTGTAAAATGGAAGATTCAATGTTTTTAGGGAAATTATGATATTTAGAAAACAATGAATCTGACCAAAATTCCAATAAAGATTTGGCAAAGAAAGAATTTTTAATGATAAAAGAATCAGAGTTTAAATCTTGATCGTATTGAGTAATTAAAAATTCAATTGAATCAGCTTTTAAATTTTTAAAAGTATGTATGATACCATTTGGTGGAATTAAAGGTTGATCTCTTAATAAAATTGGATCCAAAACATTTGGTTGAATTAAATATTTATAAAGATCAATATCATACCTCATAATTATAGAATTTTCATTTAAATACCAAAAATATTTAGCATTTGGGAATGCATACATTGCACTTCTTAAAACATATAATTTAGCAAATTTTTTATATTCACCAGATGAGAAAAATTGTTGACCTTGAGAATTTTGTGATTGTTGTTGTAAAATTGGTAAAAATTCTTGTAACCAACGTACATAAATTCCATATTTTTTACGTTGAGCATAGTTAACTCTATTTTGAACAATTTTTGTTAAATGACTTAGTTCATATTTTTCAAAATCAATTGCTGTAACAATGACAATTTCTGGTGAATTTTGTCCATTAAATTTATATTTACCATGATTTAAAAATGAATTTTTAGCTTTAATCATTTGATCTGTTGAATCTTCAGAATTTGATTTTAATTTGTTGTTTAACTTTGAATCTTCATCGTCAAATGGATCTGTTAATAAATATTGCTTATTACCTTGATTATCCACGTTATAGTTGAACAAACTATCAACGGTTAATTCTCTTAACAGTGGTGCATGTTCAATACTTGGGAAAATCAATGGATTTTTTGTAAGTTCATCAGTTTTATAGTATCCATGTAGTTTAGGATAACCAGCTGATCCTGTTGAATGTGATGAGGATAATATTATCGATGAAGAAGAAGATGATGATGATGATGATGAGAATGATGATGAGGATGATATGCTTATGATAAACTTGATAAGTATAATTAACGTGATAATAATAGAAATGGCAATTGGGACAAGAGTCTTTAAAGGATACTGCAGTTTATTGCTGGTGGCTCTTGGTTTGAACCTTCCAGAATTGTACGAGAGCTGCATATCAGTAGTTGCAACACACTTCAACACACAAACAAATACACAAACACTGAAACGAGATAAGATCAACAATTATATAGACTTGTCTCAAAAACGTAATCACCACGTTCTTTTTTTTTTTTTTTTTTTTTTTTTTTTTTTTTTTTTTTTTTTTTTTTTTTTTTTTTTTTTTTTTTTTTTTTTTTTGCTTTTTGATTTTTGATTTTTGTCAAATGGTTTGAAAATGCAAAATGAAATGAAAACATTCAAACTTTTTGACTTCCGAATTGGGTAATCAATAACTACAAGAGTTGATGTTGAGCTACGATTTGTATTGTTGATGTAATATAGACAAAGGTAAAGTACTATAGACAAATGTGGGTATTTATATAACATCAACTTTCTTCTTCACTATCAGTGTCACCACCATCCAACAACTTTTTTTCATACTCTTGCTCTTTTAAATCGTTATCTTTAGCCATCTCCTTTGTAAGAAATCCATTGATGTCATCCTGTAACAAAGTGAGTCTTGACCTCAGTTCACCTAGATAAGAATCTTTAGCCTTACTAGGTGCATCTTTATCTATTATCCCACTTTTCAACACGTATTCTGAAGGTCCAGTGGTTACCCCATTCGTCGTTAGTTGGTCCTTTGTGTATTGCTCTGTGGTGAAGTTGATACTCTTGATAGTTGGTGTTGATAGAGTAGCACTTGGCGTGGTTATTGCAGTCATAGTTCCTTTTTCTCTTATTCCGTTTCCTATCTTGATTTCAGTAGTATCACCTTGGTCCTTTAATAGTTTATTATCATTTTAAACATCAAATTTAAAGCATAAAAAGTTTAAAAGGTTTATATATTTTCTATCAGATACGAACCCTCGGATATATATGTTGTGAAAAATGTCTCTTTTTTTTTTTTCCTTCTTTTAAGTCCCAAAAAAATTTTCACTTTTATGGACAACGTGAATAACAATAGCTACAACAATAGCCTTGTTATGGTTAGCTGAAAAAGGGTATCTCTATTTAAACAACCTTTATCATGGCCTCCCATCTGATTGTGGACAGCACTTTGTCTGACTCTTTGCTAGAGTTATCTGCCATCATAGAACTATACTCTCAAGACTACCAATTGGATCTTGAACAGTTTATCCTTGAATCATCATCAAATCAAGAGAATGAAGATGAAGATGATGAAGACGTTGAATTCAACGATTTAGTCTATACCGAAATTATTTCAAACTTGGAGTACTTGAACGCTTCTCCAGAAAGAGAATTCGAATCTATTGTCAATTTAATCATATCTATACTATCCCATAATGATAACAAGGATTCATTAATTTTACAATTTTTATCCAACTTGTCAAATCTATCAACTTCTATAACTAATAAGAAAAAGGAATACTCAAGATCGATTCAGTTGATTTCAATCTATTCGAACTCGTTTAATTTAACCTCTGATTACCAATTAAAGAATAACATTTATTCGTTAATATTATCCCAAGTTGAATCAACCAAAAATATCAACTTGTTAAAATCATTAGACTTGGCATCCCTATTAATCCCATCATCAGACATATCAGATTCATTGAAACAAACAATCTTGTCAAATCTATCCAAAACTTCCTCGTTATTATCCCCTGATTTAAAATCTTTAGACGTTTTAAAACTATCTACAACTTTGGATCCTTCATTATCAGATAAATACATTCAAGAATACATCAACACTCCAACATTAATAGATCTAACCACATTATCTTCGTACAGTTCATCATCCATATACACTCAACTGATCAAATCATACATTCAGCTATCACCTTCTGATTTCATAAAAGTTTCAATCCCATCAGAGATTAACTCTAATGTACTTTTCCAAACGAATAAATTTTTCAACCTTTTAAAACTAGCCATATCATCCAAGACAAATAACTTATCATTTGAACTTTTGAAACAAGAATTACAAATTGAAACCGATTTCCAATTGGAAAAATTCTTAATCGATGCTATCAAATTGAAGTTAATTCAAGGTAAGATCTCGCAAGGTTTGAAAACTTTCCAAGTTTATAAAGTAATCGTCATCCCAACTGTCGCTTTATCCAAAGCCGATTGGAATGATATTAAAAAGGAGTTGAACAGCTGGAAATTAAAACTGAATCAAATTAAAGAAGTTGTCGGTAATGTTGGTAAGAAAAGGGCCCTTGCCACTGGTACTACTCTTAAAGCTTGAACCTTTATAGATTTATATATATATATATATATATGTAAATTTCCATTTCAATTTTCTGAATAATGGTAGAATTTCTTAAAGATGAAATTAATTAAACAATTGGTATCAAATTTCGCCATTCCATTGAAAAGTTCAATGTTATTCTTATTCTCAAATTGATATTCTAATAGCTGATCAATGGTTAAAGTCTCTAATGATCCATTCACTGCTAATGTCCCACTTTTACTACTAATGGTGAAAACACCTGCTTGATCACAGTTAAACATAAAATCAATCTTTGGGAAATTGAAACCACCGAAAAACGATGATGAGTTTAATCCATTCAAATCTTGATTTAATCCTCTTAATTCGATTAAAATACCCTTTTCATATAATCTCTTGGATGAATATTTATATGCACCAAATTTTGGTAGTTTCCCAGCTTTTTTCAACTCTCTTTCATAAAAGAACTGTTTGGTAAATGGTAGTATTCTCTTAGATTTTGTTGGTTTGGATTGTAATTCTTCCATCGATGCATCAATATGAATATTATATGCATTTAATTGTTCCTTTAAAAAATTATACTTCTCGTCTAATCTGACTAATGTATTCTCTGCAATGAATAACTGCTTCTTTCTTGATAATCTTTGATCATGTTTCGTCTTAATATCATATGCTATTTCATTTAGTAAAATTTGAAAGGAATCACGTCTTGAAACTTTATTCATACTCTCCAATTCTAAAACTCGCTCCAAGGCCAACCTTTTCAATTTATGATACGTGATTTGTGATAAATCTCCTAAAAATCCTTGACCATCATTAACGTATTCATTTACCCTATTTAATTGAATATCTGCCTTTTCTGTATGTATGATTCTTTTAAATTTAATCTCATCTATTGGATCAATTTTTGATCTTAATAAATCAAATAAATCGTTTTGATCGTCTTGAACTTGAATCAAGTACAATATACAACGTTTAGCTTGCATGAATAATCCTTTGATTCTATTATCATCTGGTGAAGGTTTATAACTAGATGGATTCAAACTTAAAGTATAATGACCATGTAGTTTAGATATATCTGATGCATTATTCGATTGAATCTCTAATATAACTTCACGTAATGTATCATCCTGTAATGGTGCCACTATGGAAATCTCTTTTCTAACTAATTCGTCTATTGATAACATATCAGAAATTCTTAAAGTTAACTTTGGCCTATTATGTGCAGTCATATCGTCATATACTGACATATTATAAACGGTATCAATTTCACCGACATCAATAATACTTTTAATCAATGATCTAATACCATCAACGGATGAATTAATGAATTTGTTCAAAGGTTGGAAATAAATCTTTTCATTACCAAACGGTTTCATTAAAAACAACTGCTTTAAAAAAATGGATAAATCTTTCAAATTATCCTTGGATTTCTTATCAAGAATCTCTTCTGCAGAGGTTTTAAATATCAGATTGATAAATCCAACGATTAAAACATAACCGGCATTGGCTAAATGTTCTTGTTCTGTCATTTGTGGAAATCTTTTCATTGAAGATTTATAACTTGCCCTTGTCAACACTTTCATATGAATTGGAATTCTATCAACACTATCGTTTAAAATTCTATATATTTCAGAACCATACTCTCTTAACTGTTGTAAATTTGAAATAAAAGCTGTTTTAGTATCTTGGTCTTCAATGGCTTTATCCACTGGTAGGACTTTAGGAGTATTATGAACTTTTTGATAGATTAATACAGGATCACTTTCAAATGATAATTCTTCATCACCAATAACGTTTTCAATTAATGACCCAAACAACTCATTAAGTAATTTTCTTTGAAAATCATTTAAGGTGTTCAAAAGTCTTAACCATCCCAAATTTGAATTTTTTTGTAAATCATCAACAGATGTTGATTTTGATATGAAATCAGTGAGGGTATTCATAACCAATCTAACAAATAAAAATTCCTCCCTATTTGGCAGCTCAGTAAATTGTAAATCGTTGAAAATTTTCAATGCAACATCAACACCACGATAATCTCTATGAATTAATCTTGTCAAATAAAGTGGTTGAGTTTGTAATAGATAAAACAGCTTTTCATAAGATTCCATTCTTGTTTTTGCTCTTCTATTCAATGATGAAACATCAATTGATGAAATATGAGCATTGTTTGATGAAATTGTCATGTTCTTCTGTAAGATTAATTCATCCAGTGTAATCTTGTTCTTTTGTAACAATGCAATTTTTAGATCAAGTTGACTTATATGTTTCTCCAATAGTTCATTTGAACTTGTCTTTTCGTTAATAGATCCTTTAATTCTCGTCAATTTCACCTCTTCATCGAAGTCAACGTCGTTATCATTCAACAGATATGCAAATCTTTTAATGACAGATAATGGTGGGTCTTGCATTGAAATCAATGACTTATAAGCACTACCGAGATATTTACCTCTGATGAAACTTTGAATCTTGATGATTGAAGGTAAATGGCCCTCGTAGTATTTCATAATTTCTCTTTTAGATTGTCTGTACAAATAACCACGAATGCACGATTGCAGACCTGTTGTATTTTCGTGATAAAAGTCAAGGTTGTCTAAGAATAAATCGTAGTTGAACCTTGATAAGACACCACGAACTGTTGCTTGAACTTTAATAATGGAATCTGTAGAAATACTAATCTCTTTCTTTAGAATCTGGCATCGTTTTCTTATGTTCTTACCCTTTGCTATACCAATCAGCTCATTCAATCTTAGTTCTTGGAAATCCAACACATCCAAGACATGGTTCAACCTAGAACGAGCTAATCCACCTCGAGCAACGGCTTGTAAAGATTTTAGATTCTGAGAATTTCTGTCAAGGACAATTCTCTTATCATAGATGTCAATTCTTATTTTAGAAGCGCGTATAACAGATTGTAAAATCTTCACTGCATCCTCTGAAGAGTGGGCTTCATTCACGGATTTGTTAACACTTCTATGATACAACACACGGCGAACTTCTGATTGAAATTTAACGATAGGATTTTTTGCTTCAATTGACTTTTGAGATCTGTCATATACAGAACGAGCTCTAACAACGCTTTGTAGCCTAATGATCTTATGATCATATCTTAAGAGTTGCTTGTTGATCTCTTTTATAGATTCTCGGACAAGATGACCACGACCAATAGCTTGCAAATCCAGTGTTTTATCTGAAGGTTGTGCGTTATTTATTCTCTTGAGACTAGATCTTTGCTTTGATCCTCTTAACAATGCTTGAAGTGAAATTAAACTTGGTTCAAATTCATCAATTGTAGATTTATTCAAGTTATATCTATTCAAGACAAATGATCTTCTAATCAATGATTGTAACTGAACTATACCTTCAGCTTTCGATTTGAGCATGATACGATCAACAAACATACCATACCTAAAGATGGAACCTCTTGCAATGGATTGGAATCTTGTAATATTTTTCAAGTAGTCATATTCACCAAGAGTACGTTTCTTTGTTGGTGATGCACTATATTTTCTCACTAAGGAAGATCCATAGTCATCATCAAAGTAATCTTCTTCAACTAAAGATGGCTTCAATTCAACAGTTGGATGTGGAGATGATTGACTTTGCTGGACAGCAAAGTCTGTTTTACGTGAGCCTAATCCATACAACTCTTTAGGTTTCGGTGGTGGAATATCACTTGAGTCATTATCTAAGAACGGACTTTGAAATAACACCTTCTTCCTTGGAGACAGTAGTGGAGCCGATGGTAATTCATCTTGGTCTTTAGTCGAAGGTACTGATAATTTGGGCTGTTGGTTATTGGGTTTTGGAATTTCACGGCCGAATTGCTTGTTCATTGAATCAAAATTTGGTAAGCTAACACCGCTTAAATTACCTTCTGATTTTTTAATCTCTTCTTCTGTAAAATCTAACTTACCACTCAGTTGTTCCATTGTTGGTGCAGTGTTATCTTGTGCTAACATAAAACTCAAAGCATGAACACAAAATATAACTTTTGGTATATTTTTTTTATCGTATAGATCTGTTAATTCGAATCTAAACAAATCAGGCATTTTGACTGAATCTAGAAAATGAAAAAATGTGTTGATGTTTTCAGTATGTTTAAACTGTAGTTTTCCTGAAGGTGTGATCCTTTTCACAAGATCAGGTCTAAAAGATTTGGTTAATTTTGCTAAAATAACACCATCTCTTAAAGCATCAGCTGAAAGCTGAGAAGCTGGAGGTATTTCTTCACCAATAATTTTCTCAATCCATTCTTTTGCTTCCCCAATTCTACATAGATATTCATAACCTTTCTGAGATTTTCTATTTGAGATCGTCCACTGTAAAGGAGGTGGAGCATCATCAACAGTCTTAGAACCATAGTTTCTTGGTTTAGAAGTTCTTTTCAAAGGGGATGGACTATCCAATTTCAAATCGGCAAATGATTGTTGAACTGAAGTGTTAACCGACAATGAGGAGGATTGATGTTGTAAAGTTTGGTATGTTGAAGGAATATCATTAGCCGTAGTTAATCTAGTCTTATCTTCTTTTTCCTGGACCAACCTTTTCACTGGAGATTGTTGTTGTTGTTGTTGTTGTGGCTGCGTCTCTCTTAATCCCCCAGCAAACGTGTTTATAGTATCATCGTTTCTTTTACCAGCTTTGGAAGGAGTTGTGGGACGTAGGTTTGGGGTATTAAGTTTGAGTGAAGGTTGTAATGTGTTATTATTGTTATAATCGTTGCCTCCGTTCAGATTGTCCAGGTATCTTGAGGCAATGTTGGATCTTGTTCTTTTAGGACTACCTGTCTCCATTGTAAATACAATGCTACCCCTTATGTGTGTCTGTTTGTATCCGATAGTCTAACGAACTTACTTTAAGCGATGATAAAATGACGATTAGATTTTTAACGTATAAATCGAGGTCGAAAAGGGAAAAAAAAAACATTAAATTATGAGATTTTCCTAAAATGTAAACAAAAACAAAGTGAGATTTAAATTTCGGTGTGGAAAATAAAATAAAAAAAAGGTTACCATAGTAACTTTAATATCATAGTTAGAAAAGAAAAAGTTAGGCAAATTTCATAAAGCTATTTTGAATTCTATTGCTGTGCTTAAAAAGTTTGTCTACAGTACGAGTCATTAATCACTCTCACGTTGTAACAATTCTCCTGTTTCAGTCAAAGAATTCTTTTAGTGGTATTTTTACTGGAATTTTCTTGAATTAACTAAAAACTTTGAGTAGATTATTACAAGACAAACTTTCCTCAAAGGTGCTAGCAAGGTGCTTGATATAAGTAACGCTTCACAAGTCACTACGTATAACAACTGAGTTTTACTCTTTTAGTAAAGTCGGTGATATTATTATTACTGCTCAGAGTGGTTGATGGAGATTGGGAGAAAAGAAGTGATGATTACATAAGCAATGTCCACCACTATGACCTCGATGTAAAGATACTTAACAACAACTCAATCAAGACTCATTTTAAGATGACCAATACATCCCATGTTGAAGAATTGAACTTAAGAGCTGCTAAAACTCTTACAACTACCTTTATTTGACTGGAGGATACACCATAACGAATAATTATACCCAAGATCTTGGATACAACGCTATCCCGATATCAGCAGAAGGTAGACAAAGCCGTATTGTACTGTAATGTGTCATACTGTAGATGATTGTCCCAATTCGTACAGAAATCTTGAGCAACGACAACTTGTTGGAATACCGACTCATTCAATCACATGTTGACATTACTTATCTTTTGGCCCTCGAGTATGTGCTAAAAATTTTAATTGGTGGTTTTTGGTACGATTTCTCCGTGTCGCGTCGCGCTAAATTCTTTGAAAATTTTATGATTTTTACGCGACTCAACGCGCGTTTTTCATAATTTGGCGAAAAAAACAAAATAAAAAAGGGACATAAATATTATTTTTACCAATGGGATACTTAAACAAGAAACCACTAATAATAGCAACATATGCTGTGGGAGGAACCAAATTTAAGTGCTACAGGCCTGCCTGCTTATTCCTGTTTAAGCTCTACCCAATTATTTAGCAGAGGAAAATCTTGGGATTTCGGTTACACACACACGCACACACTTTCTTAGTATTTATCCATTTAGTTTCAACCCACCTTATACAATAGAAATAAAAATTTTTTGTTCTTCTTACAACCTTTTTTTTCCATTTGTTTGGTACTCTCAAATCGTCAAAGTGAAAATCATTTTAGACAGACAATAGGCGCTTACTCTGTGTATTGGTTTTTGGTATAAGTGTTGTTGGTGTACATTCGTTCATTTGCAGTCATAAATATATATTCTTTCTCAGATTAATTTCGATTTTCAATACGGAAGCAATTGCTACTCTGATACCATTTGAAAAGAAAACCTCCTCCCTCCTGTGAATACACAAAATACCACTGACTTCAACTCACAAAACAACTTTTCCTTAAATTAACTGCCTCCAAAATGTCTTCCTCAATCATTGACCACCTAGAAGTCTATGGTGTTAACAAGTTTGAGATCCATGAGGACAACGAAGAGCAAAGTACTTCACAAACCATACATATTGACCAGTCCATTATAAGTCAGCTACTATCATCAGATTTTAGATACCAATCCAAATTAAAAGTGCTATCGAAACTTTCAAAGTCCAATAGCATAAGAGAAATCATCAATAAACACCAAGAACTAGTAAACAATTCAATCACAACTAGTTATCTAAACTCGTGGATCTTGTCTATAATTCCATTGTACTATAACTACCTGGATTCTTATAAAGCATCTACATCTGCAACAGTATCTGAACTGTCTAAAGCTCCATTTTTAAGGTTGAATCAACTTATAAAACTTTTGAGAACATTTCTAGAACCAACTTTAATAGAGCAACTGAGTCAACTGTTGACTAGTTGTCAAAACAAAATTGAAACGGAAAACATGACAATCGATTTGAATACATTCCACTTCAACGGTCAGTTGAACTATTTCAACTTGCAGGATATTATCAAAAGAGACTACTTCAAGTTCTTCCATACGCAGAATGGTCATGAATCTTCCGAACAGCTTATTGAACTGTTCCAGTTATCATCCAAAGAATTAGCCATCTGTTCAATTGAGAAAATTGGAAGATCATTATCATTTCCGAAATTTAAACCAAACGAATGGAAATTGATTTCAAATGATACTAATCTAATTCATATTTCACTCGATGATTTAGAATATAAGTTTAAATGTCCAGATTTAAATCAAATGGAACAATGGAATAAAATCATCTACCAACTACATAACTATAAGGATGATTTGTTCTTCCAAAGTTTCCACTACTTAACTGAACTGAGAGATAATCAAGGTTTAGGAATCTTCAAGGAAGGTGGTACTGCAAACCCTTCAAAATCATTAAAATATAATGACGATAATCACGACAAGAACAACAACAATACCAATAACCTGAGAAGATCTTCAATGATTCAAGCCAAACATAACTCGTTAAACTCCATCATGAATACTCCTGAATTATACAAGATAGACAGATCTTCCAAAGTGGAAAGTTTAATCAAGATGGATAAACTTTACACCACTAACAACACAACCACTCCAAATCGGGAAAATACACTATCGCCTAAGTTAAAGAGTTTGAATAGTAATATCAAGGATGTTGTTTCGAAAAAGGATTCATTTGATGAGTTTATGATGGATGTTGAAAACGTTTTGAGTCCTTCAAAGTCGGATACAAAAACTCACTTAAGACCAATAGAAGAGATACAATCATTTCCACAAAAGCAACAACAAAAACAAGAACAACTGCCAAAGTCAGATTCCAAACCATTTTATTTGAAACTATCAGGTCTAGGTGAACCATCTAACTCTTCAACTTCTTCATTACCTAATTTTAAACAGTCTAAACCATCATTGAAATTAAACGAAACTTTCAACGCTTCAATGGGTGATTTATCCAAAATTGAATCTTACAAACCTTCAACTATAGAGAAGAAAAAGGAAAAGGAGAATTTGATTAAAAAGAGAAAATCAATCTTTGGGTTATTCACTTCAAAGAAAGTACAAGAACCTGAATTTGAAATTGTTACTAAAAAATCATTAACCTCTTTGAAACAACCTGTTCAACAGCTTGAATCTCCATTGAGATCAACAAAGAGTAGCAATGATCTAAAACTCCCAAGAGATGATACGTCTTCTTCATCTTTGAATAAAAACATTAAGAATTTGACAATTTCAACTTCAGCAACAACTCTAAAGAAACCATCAGTTATATCATCTGCACTACCATCACCATTTTCGCCAACTGCGAAATTCGTGGATTCTTCAATCTCTTCAAGGGATCATGAAGTGTTATCATCCTCCAAAGTTACCAATATCTTCAAGGACAAAGCTGTCTTGGTATCTACTTGGAATAACAACAAATGGGAAGTATTAGGTAACAGTCAAGATCATGAACTAAGATTCTTGGTCAACGATCAATTCTATTCAATGTGTTTGTATACACCTGATTCTAAACTTAAAACTCAATCAGCTGGTGCCTCAACATCGCTTTCAAACCTCCTACATTCATCATCGAGCCCAACAAATGATAACTCGTCATTAACATCGTCAACAACAAATCCTTCCACGCCAGTTAGATATAACTTTACGTCCAACGTTGACATTCCTTCGAATAAGGTTCCTTATTTCTTAACCACCATTAACAACACTAAAACAACAATTCAAAAATCATCTGCAAAGGATTTACAAATTCGTTGTTTTGATTCATCTAACGTTTTAAAAATCTTGACAATTCGTTGTCACAAGAGTAGAACCATGGATGAAATTTTACACGAGTTTGAAATGGCAAGTTCGAATGTTAGATCCGGATCTGGTTTGAGTTCAACTGGTTCAAAGCTATCATTATCACAATCAACATCGAGTGATTTACTCTTTAGTGATAAACTACCATCTAACTCAACATCCATGTCATCCATTTCAATTGGCAACACTATGGATGATATTAAATCCTTGGGACTTCCACCAAAACTTCAAAGTGGCCATGGTTCATCTTTGAAATCCTCAGTCTCTTCTTCACCATTGAATTCAGTTTATGGAGCAGCAGGTGGGTATCATAATTCAAACTCTACATTAAGTTTAGTGAAAACTCCACTAACTGCTACGAGTACGACTTCAACACTGACAAATGGAGGCAGTGGCACTGCTTTGAACGAGCTATTGTTGAAAAGCGATCTAAAGATCAGATTGCATAAATTAGACGAAGATGGTGACTGGGTTCCATTAAACTTTTGTAAATTATCTATCTATTCAAGTCTTTTAAACTCAGAGTATATGAAATTTGAAATCAAATCAATTGATAACAAGAGATCAGCAATTGAAAAAACTGAAAAAGTTGGTAAAGGGAATGATGAAAAAGTTGATCTATGTACAATGATTAAGAATTCAACTTGTGAAAGAATTGGTAAAACTGGTGTGAAATTCCCTAACGTTGATAATCAAGGAGAAGAAGGTTGGTATTTGGTTGAGTTTAAAAACCATGGAGAGTGTAAAGAGATTTTCGGTCTACTCCAAGAGGCATGATCATAGTTGTAATATTAGCATATATATAAACATGAACAATATTAATCTTTGTAGTGATTTATCTATCTGGAGACTAATACCCAGACTCTAATTAACTTCGTTGAAAACTATGATCCCAGCACTCGTGATGTTTTTTCTAATTTCTTGATAATCAACATCATGAGTATCATCCACTTCACCCCATGTTTGTGTTTGGTAAATGATCTCCAATGAACTTAACCTAGCGATTTCTTCCAAATCAAATTCAATCTCGTTACTCTTGGCTCTTATTAATAGAATCCCACAGATTAGAGATTTAGCACTCAAGGTAACTTTTTCCAATGCAACTAATTTCCAAAAATCTAACCCAAGTAGATACTCTTTAGCTTTGTTTCTTGTTTCTTTAGTTTGGAAATTTCCTCTTAGGCCATCTTTATCAGAGTCTAAATAGGTCAACTCAGTACCCAACAAGGATTCAATGTCTTTAATAATTGGTCTATACAACTTTTCTTGTGCTGCTCTTAATTCACCTCCGTATTCAGAAACTGGTGAAAATACTAACAAGGTATCAGTATCAAGATATCTTAACAGATCCTCTATGATGTCCTCTCTCTTACCAACTTTCGCCAATGCCTCCTCATCGTGCTGTGCGGACTCGAGATCTATGACTCTTGAAGTCAAAGAAGTTAGTGTCAAAGCATGTGTCTTTATGTTTGAATTGGATAATGAAGCCCATTCATGTTGAATGAGATGTGCCAGTAAAGAACGGTTTGAAGGAACCACCAAGTTATGACCCAGGGGTGTTTTAATGGTCTTGGAGTCTAGTTGTATTTCATGATCACCAGTGGTCTGATTAGTTTTAACAGAGACTTCATCCCAAAACTTTTGAAGTGTTTTGGATAGTTTATTCGTATCGGTTTGTAAGTTATTTTCAATAGTAGTGTCTTTTCCTAAAGGTGCTGTTGCTAACGATCTGATGATCCTTGGTACACTGGATCTTGTCACTCTAAGAGCACTTAACCTGGATAACAATAGCATCTTGTATGGAGTTAATACAATATGTTAATGTAAAAGATCTAGTACTAATAGTCTGAAGTAACCTTGTTAATTTTTCAGTTCTCGACATTATTCTGATAATGAAAAATTGAAAAATCCAAATTAAATGATGATAAATTGTCTATAAACTAATAGAATTTGATAAAGATAAATAATTAAATCAAACATGTCCTTAAATCAAGATGCTCTACAAAGTGTACGTAATTGTCAAAGACTTGTTTCAAAAAGGTATAATTTATTAACACGATGGGAAATTTTAGCTCCTTGTCGAGATGAATACACAATTAGAAAAAAATAGTCAAGAATTAAGGAAAGTACAAACGCAATTACAATCAAATAATCAATCACAAAAAATTGCTGAACTTACTCTAAAAGAATTGGAAAGTTCAGGAAATCCAAAAGTTTGGGAAAGTTGTGGTAAAACTTTTTTATCATCAACATCAAAAGATTATGGTGATAGATTGAAAACAGATGCTAATACGTTAAAGGAACAGAGTAGAGCTTTAGAGATAAAATGTCAATACTTGAAGACTTCAGTGGAGAAGACTGCAAAGAGCATGAATGCTATCCTTACTGGTAAAAGACCTGAATGATGCTGAAAAGCCCTATAAATAAAAATTATTTGTTATACAGCACTATATCCACCCCTATTACTAGAGCTATTATTACCCAAAACTTTGCCAGCAATTTCACTAATGAAACCAGGCAATGATTTAGCCAGATTTATCAAGGTTTCCAAAAAATCATGTGCTGCATCTTGAATGTCAGCAGGAGATCTTGATGCAGTGATCCAAGCACTTGCTATTATATAACTACCTATTAATATAACAATGATGATAAACAACCAAGTAAACCAACCCCATGAATCGTCTTGTTCTTTTTTCTTCTTCTTCTTGTCCTCATCATCCTTACCACCATCTATTGGAGGTGCATGTTTATCAGATTTCAAACAAGCAGCAGGAGTATTCCATAGTATATCAAGTTTTGAATTATCCTTCCAATTAATATCAATGGAATCATCACCTGAACAGTGCAATTGTAAATCGGCAGTTATACTGTTCGAACCCCAAGAGGATTCATCTATTTCAATAACAATGTCCGAACTGTTGAAATCTTTAACGTTATAGTTTAATCCATTACCAAATGATATCACTTGTGTCTTTATTGGTTGTTCTCCTGGTAATGATACCGTTTGTACACCACATATTTGTGAATTCTTTGGGCAATCCTCCGATACGGTTTCTACACGATTGCATAGATTCAAATACCACGTGAAATTAGTTTGAGAAGGTGGAGTATCCGTGACAATTGATTTGGTTGTATACTGTTGAAAAGCTTCAAATAGTTGATAATCAGCTAAAGCATCCTTCTCACAGTTAAGAGCATCTATAACCGTAGTCAAGCAAATAACTACAAATGTGCTGAGTGTAAGTGTATTGATCACCATCTTTGTATGTAAATTACAATAAAAAACTCAACAACCAATTGGCTTCCTTTACCTTATTTTGTGTCGTTTGTACCTCTTTTGGATTTGGAAAGGCAAAAATTCCTTACAAAGAATTGATATCTGCCAAAAGAAAAAGTACAAATAAAACACATTCGCGGAATAATAAAAAAAAAGAACAGCCCTACTTTGATCAGGTGACATATAAAGATTAGCCCTTTTAAAATTTCTATCTACACCCACACATCTCATCCTCGAAAGTCACAAAAGGTTTTCAGATTTCTTTCTTTGTATTTTGATTTTTCTTCTCGAATTAGACCTTTTTTTTTTAACCTCTCTAAAAAAAATCTTAGAGCTCAAAACCTTTTCGCGACACAAACAATAAATTTGTAAAGCCCAAATATCGGAAATAATTATCTTCATTAGGAAATTGCCCTTTCCAGAGGCATCTAAGTTTTTTTTTTTCATTATTTTTTTGCGTAAATAAGCTGGGAAAATCACCTTGGAAAAACTGAAAAAAACTTGAAAATATCATTATTTATTACCAAACCATCAAAGCAGTAGATTCCTACTCTTAATTTAGAAGGTACTAATCAAGAGTCTATATTATCAAACATCAACAATGGTTCGTTACGGTGCTACTTCAACTAACCCAGCCAAATCAGCCTCTGCTCGTGGTTCATACTTGCGTGTTTCTTTCAAAAACACTAGAGAAACCGCTCAATCTATTAATGGATGGTCATACGAAAAAGCTCAAAAATACTTGACTCAAGTTTCTAAACACGAAAGAGCTATCCCATTCAGACGTTATAACTCTTCCATTGGTAGAACTGCCCAAGGTAAAGAATTTGGTGTTACCAAAGCCAGATGGCCAGCAAAATCCGTTAAATTTGTTCAAGATTTATTAACCAATGCCGCTTCAAATGCTGATGCCAAAGGTTTAGACGTTTCCAAATTATACGTTTCTCATATCCAAGTCAACCATGCTCCAAAGCAAAGAAGAAGAACTTTCAGAGCCCACGGTAGAATCAACGCTTATCAATCAACTCCATCCCATATCGAATTAGTTTTAACTGAAAAGGAAGAAACCGTTGAAAAAGCTCCAGTTTCTACTGGTAATAACTTATCTTCAAGACAAAGAGGTAGATTATCAACTACCCAAAAGCGTATTGCTGCTTAAACAAAAGTAATTCACTTATAATGTTTATTAATTTAGGTCAGAAATATAAAAAAAATTCAAAGTTTTAATAGTATTTAACCAACATCAAGTACTACCTGGTATATCAATGTAATGATTGTCTGTGATATAATAATCATTTGTGATATTTAGATGATATTGATCGGAATTCAAATGTATGGATCTGTGTTGAATCTTTTCAAGTGACTGCATTCAGCCTTCTTGAGTGCTTCTATTAAACTATACACAATTATCTCAGTCTGTTAATTATCTCTTTCTTGCATTGTTGTCTCTCATCTCGTATCGATTCTTTCCAACTTACTACAATTTAACAATGTGTATTATCATGTACTAGCAATTATGTGCTTTTAACTTATCGTTGTTGCAATTGCAGGAGCACTCTTATCGATTTTTCCAACTTCAGGAATCAAACTTCCATGTAAACTCATAACATAAATACTCATCAACATGACTAAACAGTGCAATCCAAAACAGTAAAGTAAGAATAACAACCTGCTAGTTTTATTTGCCAATATTGCTTTAGCAAAACTTAAAAATATCCGTTCTAATGGTGACAATTTACTTGCTATTCTTTCTTGTTCTCTTTGCCTGAATTTAGCCAATGGGTGTAATGATTCTTCATAGTTGGACTCATTTCTTTCTAAATCTCCACCACTACTGTTTCTAGTGTTGTTATTATGTCTTTGTACAGATCCATTTGAGAAAGAGGATAGGTATTTGGTTTTTTCAAAAAGTTCAACATTCTGCTTTTTTATGTTTTTGATCTCTTGACGAAGTTCTGATATTACTTGGGATTGTTTCTTCAATTGATTCTCAAGTTCAGTATTTCTTGAACGGAATCTATCCCTTTGAGCTGTTATAATAGGAAGCACAGTGGATGTAGAACTGTTGAAAGTAGCATCTTCCTCAGGAATAAAACCACCGGCAATAGATGAAGCTGGTGATAATCTTCTTGATCTCCCATTACCACCACCACCAACAGTGGCCTTGGTTATACCAGAAATCATACTCACGGTATCATATTTCCCACCAGCACCACCACTAGCACTATGAATCCCGTTCAAATCATTCTCGAGTTGATTGTTCAACAAAGTCAATTCATCAATAGACTTAGCCTTGGATGTTAGCTCTTTTGAAAGCTCTGTAATCTTGGAATTTAACTCTTCATGCTTGGCTCTGTATTCAGTCACTTCATTTGTCAATTTTTTGTTTCTTGCAACCAAAATTTCATCCAGTTGATTAGAACTAGATTTAACGGGATCCTGTTGATCACCATCATCAGAATCAGAATCAGAATCTTCTTCATCACCAAAGGAGATAATTCTCAAAGTGTTCAACTCTTGCTTAACTTGTTCGTAATCCTTATACTGGTCTAATTTTGATCTCAGACTTTTAGATTCTGATTCATAACTGTTTAGAGATATTTGTAAATTGTGAAGATCTCTTTTAGTCTTCTTGTTATTCACCTCCGTTTGTTGGGTCAAATGCTCTAATTTGGTCAATAATAGTACATTCTCACTTTCCAATTCATTCAACTTCAACTCTTTGGTCAATTGTAATTCTTTTGAGTTCAACTCATTCTTAGACAGTTGTAAGCTCTTACTTAACTCTTCGTTTCTTTTAGACAATTCATTAATTCGTTTTCTTTGAGCATCGTTGTCCCTTGCGAGATTATTATATTCGTTTTTGGAAACCAAAGATTCATCTAGGGATACATCTTCCTCATCGTCAACTTCAATCTCATGATTTTTCAATTTTAACTTGTATATCTTTTGTTGGGTCTCCAAATCTTTCAACTGTTTCTCATACCCTTCCAATTTCTTTGTATAGTCGTCTTCTTTCAGCTTCCAATTCAACTTAATCTCATTCAACTCTGCATTGAACTCCTCCTGTTTCAAATTCAACCTATTCTCCAACGTTTCCTTAGATTTAGACTCTAATCTCACTAATCTAGCCTTCAACTGATCGTAATCTGCATATTTCAGCAATTCGTTGTTCAAATGGTCATTCTTCTTCTTGTAATCATCCAGGTCTTCCAAGGCAATCACACTCTCTATAGATATCTCCAACAATGGTTTTGGATCAGGTAACTCCACTAACGAGTTGTATAAATCTAAAAAAAACCCTTCAGCCAACTTAGAACGATCGGTCAATGAATCAATCTCATTCTGATATGATTTCAATAGACTTTTAATCTCTTTCAGTTTGAACTCATCTTCTAATTTCTTAAACTCTTTAGTCTTTGAGGCTAAACTTTTACGATTCTCTAATGACTTTACTTGGGATTGTTTAATTTCATTGTTCTCATCGATTAATTTCAGTTGAAGTTGGGGCAGGTTCAACTGTGCCCATAGATTTAACGACTTTTCAAAACTTGTCGTCATTCTGTGTCTCAACTTAGTCTCAACGATTATTCCCCTGCTTTGTGACACTTCTACAACTGTTTGTTCTATTCTTTGTATTTTGACAGGTTTTAATTCTATGTTTGGTGGGTATTTTAAATTTAGGGGAATTTGATAATAAAACACATATAAGCGAGTTTTAGCACCGGTCGGTTACGTAAGCGATTTACTTAGAGTTTACAAATCGGCCAATTGAGCTTGTGTTAAACTACGTCTGTTATTGGTATGGTTATAATAGTACAGTTTAGTTAATTATATCTTCTTTTTGGTTTGGTCTTAGCCACTCCAGTAACGATAGGTCTGTGGGGTTTCAACACTAACAGGTTTCAAACTATCATCCTCACTTTCAGGTCTCTTTAAATCGTTAAGTTTGGAGCCATTGTCCGAGCTGCTGCTGTTGTTATTACTTAGGCCCAATGAGCTTGATGTTTCAGATCTTGAATTTTGAGAGAGGAGATCTTTCACTTCTTTTAAAACAGATTTGATATCAGTTTGTGTTGTAGTAATTGGTTGCTCAGGATTTGTAGAATCCTCTCCAACAAGGTTGTTTAGTTTGAATAGTACTGCACTTGTTAGTTTAGTGAAGTTCAATCTATCTAGGAATAAATCATCCTGTTGCTTTTGGAATATCTTCTTCTCCAAATCCAATTCCTTTTCAATTACTTCAAGTTTTCTCAATTTCAAATCAACCTTGTTTAACGAGGTATTAACAATGACATTTGTCAATTTATGCATTTCAATCTCTTCTGCATTCTTAAAAATATGAGATTTTACACCAATTGCACTCAATGCAACTTTTGTACCTTCTTTCAGTGAATCCTCACCTGTAGTCTCATGATCTTTGGCCTCCTCTTCCACTTGTTTAGGTATGTCCTTTGCATCTATGATCTTTATAGCATTTTCAGTGGCAGCTCTGACGACATCAGGATCTACCAGTGAAACTAAAAATGCGATTGTTGAAAGAACTGGATTATCAGCTTGTGAAAATGGCAGATATGGGGCATATTTTAAAGGTCCTAAATTACCATTGGATCCATCATCCAAGTATTTGTCTTCAATTGGTAATTTCAAAAAACGTATGATACATTGCTCAACTGTATGTGTTTCAACATATTCTGAAATTTTGTTCCAATCACCTTTAAATTTGTTTAAACCTTCTAATAATTTTTTCAAGTCTTCTTTGGACCAACCATCATTAATAGATTTGGATATTTTTGGTTTTTTCAATTCACTTGTATCAATTGAAGAACTTGTGACTTTCACCCCATTGCCATTTTTAGCTGTTTTATCTTGTGAAGTGCCATCATCCTCTACCTTTCTTTTCAAGCCTAGTGAATCTTTCAACTTATCTAATTTGTACGCTTCCAAAGGAGGTTTGAAAGATTCAAACGGGAATAGTCCACGTGGGGCATCATAACTGACGTTATAATCACCGGTATATGGAGGTTCAACGGCCTTTGGCTTGGTCTCGGCATCAACTTGATAGTTTATCAATCCCCATCTTGATAAGAATCTATGCAGTCTTAGAATTGTCCCCACATCACCAACCAAACTTCTTCTTGCAGCTGTAACCGTGAGATAATCATTTGGGTTTAGTCTATAAGCATTCACTAGGAAGTTTCTATATTTCACGTATAAAGATGGAGTTTTCGAAGGATTATTGTTTGTGAAGAATTCAGGTAAGGATTCTTTTTCAATCTTATGGATTTTTTTCAAATGAAACCATGATGAATATGATGGTATGATAATGTTATGAGTTTGTGGTATATATGGCTCATCTGGGTTTTCTTCATCTTTGGCAGATGTCTCAGCGGTATCAACTGCAGTTTCCTTTGTTGTTACTTGTGCATCAGATAAGTCAGAGGATTGTGTTACATCTTTAACTTGTAAATCCTCATCTTTGATCTTTGGAGTAGTAGATGATCTTTTGCTTATTTTACCATCATCGTCATCGTCATCATCGTCATCATCATCCACATCCTCGTCATCCTCGTCATCATCGTCGTCATCACCGCCACTTCTTTCACTTTCATCATCTTCTTCTCCTTCTTCTTCATCATCATCACTTGATTTATGGCCTCCCGCGTTATCAGTCGCATCAGGCAATGAAATATCGCCGTCATTGTCAGGTACAGAAGCTGTGTTCTCAGTTGGTTTTTTGAACTCTCCTTCAGATGATTGTGCAGGTTGCTGTTGTTGCTGTTTCTGTACTGATGAGCTCACCTCAGATGATGTGGAATCTTGTTGTTTTGATTCGTTTACAGATAGAACTGGGGTTTGTGCTTTGGAAGAAGAAGGGTTTGAAGAATCTTCATCTGATGAGTCAGAATCATCTGAGGACTCTTCTGAAGATGATTTATTTCCTATTGACTTACTTTCCTCCTCGATTTGATGTGTAGACTCAGGAATAGTGCCTGCTGTTGATGTTATTATCTTAGGTTGATCTTGAACTTTTGAAATACCTGTTTCTATATTATCCGGTTGTATCACATCTTTTGACTTACTATCTTGAGATTGAGCAGAGTCTTCACTACTTTCACTATCGTCGTCTGAATTATCTGACTCGTCGGATTCCTCTTCAGGTTTGGCGCTATCTGCATCTCTCTCTTGAATGACGGAGGTGGCGGTGGCGGTGTTGGTGGCACCAGTAGATTCGATAGGAGTTGCAGCGGCAGCATCAGGGGTATGTTCTAAACTATCAATAGCAACATGGTCTGATGCCGTGGAGGTGGTAGTAGGGAGTGGTGCAGGGGTTGTAGATGTTGATTTCTCCTCTTGTTTACTCTCCGTTTCATCGCCAGGATTGACTGAGACAGGCTCCTCTGGTTTCTCTTCTTCATCTGGACTGTTGTCACTATCCTCCTCATCCAGGTCTTCGTCTTCATCCTCATTATTTTCGTCTAGTTTTGCTTCCACTTCTGGGGCTGCTTCTTCGTTGTCCTTTTCTACAGGTTGTTCATCCTTTGTTGGTTCATTTTGTTCTATTTCCTGGTCTTGCTCTAACTTTGGTTCTTGTTCCTGCTCTTGTTCCTGCTCCTGTTTTTCCTCAAGCACTTGTTGTTGTAGAGCTTCAACGTTAGCTGTGGTTGTAGGAGGAGTATCAGCTTCAATAGAGTTCACCGGACTTTCGTTTTTATTCAGCGCCAATTGTTCACTCCCATCGTTAAGAGTTTCTTCTGCCATTGTATGTGCTTATGTATAAGCTTTACTTATTCGTTCTCTTTCAGCTTTTGATGGTATATAATGTCAGCCTTTCGTGTATGGGGAATATATGAAAACACGAGTAGATAAGTTGTGGACTTGTGTAACAAACAAAGCAATTAACCAACGAAAAATAAAAGAAAGTTGCTAAGCAGAGATTTCCAATTGTAATCTTAATCTTCAAAAGACGTTTAATCTTCAAACAACTCCTAATTTAAGTCTCTCTATTCAATAAATCAATCTTAACCGCTCAGTTTGTTTATGTTGTGTTTTTTATTCTTTAATCGTTCAAAATTCATAAAATTCAAAAAAATCAAAAAAAAGCACTATAAGGGCTACTAACCATAATAGAATTTGTTGAGTGCCTAATTGGGCAAGTTAAAAGCTGTATCCTATGCCCAAATTCAATATTTGTTGATTTTTAAACGAATTCATAGAAAGGAAGCTAAGTTTCCATCACTCAGTTTTATGAGTGTTCTTATATCTTTATGCTTTGAAAAGGGTCAAATCTGTGTTTATTCGAAGCGTGATTTTGAAACTAGTTGCTGCTATGTACACCTTATGTTGCCATGGTTAAATTTTTCTATCTATCTCATATTACATAATCTGTCTCACAATTTCTATTGTCATCTGATTCATGAAACATTGGTATAGCTTCATTGATTCTCAACATCAGTATAGAAATTGATAAATAGATTTCAAGTTGCACGACTTTCCCCCTTTAATACTCTGAAACCTTCACACTCGATTTCTAGGAATACACTATGATATAGCAATCGAATGTTTACTCCAAGATCAATCAGCAGGTATAACACGATAGTAAGATCTTTGAATACATCGATCAACCGGAATGGGCTTGAACGTCTTAAGATTCAGATACCAAAACATGACGATTCAAGTACCGATAGTACTGAGATTCGTGATGCCCATAATCCATTTAGAGAAGAATCTTTACCAGATCTTTCCCTTTCACCATCAGAAAAGCAATCAATCATTGATTCGCCATTCATACAATCAATAGGTAAATCTGTATCACAACTTCAATCGAAAAGCAAAAAATTCAATGACGATCCAGTATTACAGAAATTACAGAATATATCCCAGTTCATTCCATTAGAACGTGATTATCTAACTTTCAAAAGACCCAAGGAATCACCTGTTCCATTTGAGATGTATAAGATTAATGATTCATTAGATACACAATCCACACGAATATCAGTTACGGAATTCCCAAGGTTGTCAGTTACACAACTATTAACCCAATCTTGGTGTGAACTAAGACAGTTTTATGAGATTTACTCGGCAGCTCCAAGAGAGGAAACACCTGCTATGATTAGAGGTTCTAAAATTCATTTGGATTTGGAATTAGAACTACATGTTCCTGTGGATTTGGCTCCTTTTAGAGAATTATTACCTTATGCACCTAAAACGAAAACTGACAAGGCTTTCCTGAAAGAAATGGAAAGGTTAAGCAAGTTGGGCAGTTTGTTTACAAGAGGGATTTGTAGAGAAGTTTACATCCATGGGTTTATAAATTGGAAAACTGGTGAGATCTTGGAAGAATTACATCAGCCACAAGATCAAGAATTTACAAACAATTCATTACTCATAACGGGGATTATTGATGAGTTAAAGTTGAAATGCCGGGATCCTATTCATCCTTTGGAAATGAATTTAGCTCCTTATGCAGATGATATTGGGGCTCTGATAGACAATGTTCCATCGTTTGTTAATGATTATAAAGATGCTTATCAACTGAAAGTTTCTGATACTAAAACAAGAGCAAGAAGATCTGTCCCACATCAAACATCCGTGATATCTAGCTCAAAACAACAAGTTATGTATTATTCTAAATTCCTAGAAATCTTTGGCAAGAGCTCAACAAACTCATTTGAGTTTCAAAAAAAATATCATGAACTAAGAAATATTGATATTGATGAAGTTATCACACCAGAGAATACGTTAATGTTTGTTCTTCAGTTTCCTGAATTTTACAACGACTTTTTGAAGTTAGCCACAGGTGTTGACCTAAACATACCAGAGTTGAATGATACCAATGTACCATATGACTTATCTCCGTTGAAGGAGTTGATCCATTATACAGATGAATTGGATCCAATTTCAACTTCATCTGAGTTGAACTCGAAGGAAATATTTGACAAACTATCTCCATTGTTAGTTGAATGGAAAGCTCCACTAACACTAAGATACATCGTTCATCGTTCATCTCAGATGTTTGAAGCTGTTCATAGCATTTTGACAACCAATTCGGAACTATCAATCAAGTATCATAGCCAAGATGGTTTATTTGCAGAAGTTGACTTCAACCAGGATGCTAAACAGTTGAACAAAGCTTCTAAACATTCAATGGATTTTTGGTTTGGTAAAAAAGATCCAATCCCAATTCGACCAACCGTTACAAATATTCAACAGAAGTGTAGATATTGTGAATTCAAGAGCAAATGTCTATGGATCAAGTCTACTATTGACAAGTTAGATTCATGATTATCAAACTAAGCATTAAATATATACAGATGCTAGACATATATATATATATATATATATCATTTTTCAGGCCTTATTAAATAATACTTTGCCATTTCATAAGCAGTCCAACAAATTGCCGTAGATGGAACATTATATACAACTCTTGGTCTTAAACCTTTCCAAAACCCTTTCGATCCATCTCTTGCATATATCACTTTTGCGGCTCCAACTAATCCATTAGTTCTACGCAATTTAACATCATCACTTAGTCCTTTAGTTTGTAAGAAAGTTTTAATCACATCCAATGGCGTCGTTAAAGCTGCTGCTATACCACCGGCCAAGCCACCTGAGATACAATGTTTAAAAGGATCGTGAGAACCAGTGGGGTTTAAAATTTTGGTTGAACTTTCATAAACGACAAAATTCAACGCAGTAAATGGGATTGTCATTGCTATTGTTGTAGGATAGGAATGGTATAAACTTTTGAAACCTTCGTTTCTGATCAATTGAGTCACGGTTGTTGTAAAGTTTTTATTAGCTTTACCGTTGTTACCATCTACTTGCATTCTTTGCTTTATAACATCAAATGGATTCATTAGAGCTTCAGAAGTTATAGTAGCAGCAGCTCCAGCTACTGCAATAGGTAAAAACTGAAATTCATTATGATTAGAATTCATCAAACTCTTTTTAACATATTCGTAAGTACCAAAATAAACTGCATGGGCAGGACCTGCACCTAACACCACTGATGATGTTCCTCTCCATAAAGAAGCAAACCCTTCCCTTGCTGAGATCTTATAAATGTTGCTGAATATCCCACTCTTGTTTATTATTTGATTATTTATAGAAGATATGGATGATGATGCAGATGAGGCAGATGATGAGAGTGCTTGCATTCTGGTTTTCAAAGCATCAACTGGATACATCACCGTATGTTCCAGTATACCAGCAAATGCACCTGATATACATTGAGCAGTTAACGTGGCACCTTCAGGAAGACCTTCATAGTCTATCTCTTCAGGTGGTGTTACTATTTCAAAAGGTTTCCCATGTGAGATTTGGTTGATGTTCTCGTTATGTACTTCAGTTATAGCTGGCATTTTCTTCTTTGTATTGATGTCTAGAGCTATCTAATGGATGATAGAATGAAAGAATGTATGAGTCTATGTATGTGAATATGAATAAGAAAGCATGAAAGTTCTTAGGAATGAGCAGTTAACCGATTAACAAAAGTTCAAAGCATATATGATGTACTCGAAGAGATGATAGAGTTAGATAGGTGTACAGATATCAAAAGCCTTTTGTTCAATTTACCTTCGTATATCTGGTTTACTCTGCGGATTGCCTTCCGATTCTAATTGACAATATTATAAACAGCTTAAAACGCTTCGAAAAGGTAAATAGTTGTCACCCAAGCTTTAAATATTACAACTCCAGTTTATTCGATTTTTTTTTGAAACTTTTTCTTATTCGGGTGTCTCTTTTTGTTTAATCGAAAATCTCGGTTTCAAAAAAAATAAAAGGACATATACGCGTGAGCGACTTTTTCACTAGCAGATTGAGATTTTCTAGCGTGAAAAGTTCGGAATTTAAATTCTTGAGAATCCCCGGGTTTTTAGGCTGTTCAAACAGGCCTTTGGCTCAACTATCAGAGCAGTGAATTAAAGGTTAAAGGATGGAGATATATATATATATGTATATATGTTACTTCATTGAAACTTTTGTATATATATATATGAACATATTATTAGATTGAAAGCCGAAAGAGTCCTTAGTCATCATCCTGATATTGAACGATTCCCGTCTCGGTATTTCCATTATCAGCTCAATCATCACCATCGATATTCTCATCGTAATTATCCGTTTCATGATCATCCTCAAAAGAAGCAGTTACAATGGCATGTCTATTGGCATTTCTTCTATTCGATCTGGAGGTAGTATCGTTTGCTATTGAATCTGGTTCTCTTGAAGAGCCGACCGTCCTGCTCCAACTCCATTGTGGTCTTGCATTACTGTTATTATTGTTAGTGTTGCTACCACCCCAGCTTTCTCTAGGAGGTCTGTATTGTGACCATGAATTCCATGTTCTATCAGGTGATCTGTCCCTATTGTTTCTAGATGTTGGTGACAGTGTTAAGGATGTTGACGAAAGTGGTGGCATGGATGAAGATGTAGTAGATGTAGGTATTGTGGCAACTTCATTATAATCACTTGGTGTCCTATGAAACGAATTTCGGAATCTATAAGGACTTGAGGCATTTGAGAAATCAATCTCCACAACTTCGTCGCCTGAGTAACTATTTCTATTTGTATTAGAAGCTGATAGTTCAGCTATAGACAAAGCATTTGATCTTCTCTCCTCTCTTACTCTATTGTAATCGTTATTTCTCAAGCCAAACAAGGCTTCACCTTCTGCAGTTTCTAAACTTCGATTTAATCCTGAATCAGTCAGGTTGGATCTATGTGATGATGATGTAGTTGAAGTTGGTCTTCTGGTGGTTGAATCTGTCATACTTCCTATGGGTGTTGCTCTTATCGCTGGGGGTGGTGTATGAGAATCAAATGTTAATGATAGTGGTGCTTGCTGTTCGTGTTCTATAGGTCTGGGTATATTAGTTCTTGCAATTCTTTCTCTCAACCTTCTAATCTGACCAGCTGTTCTTCTTCTTACGTCATACGACAGTCTTTGAGTTGCAAACGCACCGCTTCCTGGTCTCAAGCCTTCGTCAGTTATATTATGGTCATTGTCTCTTGTTCGTATTCTTGATCTATCATTATCACTATTATCAATTTCATCATTCAACGACGAAACAAATGCATTCTCAACCCTAGCAGCTGATAAGTCCTGGAAATCCAAGTTCATATTATGACGTTCACCTAATCTTCTTCTTGCGTCATTTGCTCTTCTTTCCCATTCTTGTATAAATTGAGAGCTTTCTCCATATGGAATATTATTGTTGAATGAGATATAGTTATGATTACTGAAATCGTCATTTCTTGTACTATGGGTATCATCATCAATATCATCAATAGCTGAATTGTCAAAAGTGTTATTATGATTTGAGATGATACTTGTTATACCCGGTACTGTATGATTTTCATCACCACTCGTCATATTTCTTGAAGTTGTATTTGAGCCTCTATTTGTATTCACAGCTCTTATTAACGTTTCATGACCCGGTAATGATTCCCTCATCCATCTTCTTGCATTGCGTCTTCTTAGTCTATTAGGTTGGAAGTCATAGCCATGATCGTTATTACTACTTCTATGATGATCTGATCTTGTAAAGCTTTGTTCATCCTCCGATATCCTCACTCTTTTGGTTCTCTGTCGATCGAGACCAATCCCCTTCACTATACTGGTTATCAAAATCCCCATCCTTTGATACTTCCTCTGCTATTGACACACACACACACACACACACACACGCCTTTTATCTGTCTATTGACAGGCTAAATGCACATGTGTTTAAGCCAAACCAATTTTGTGTTTATTCCTTAAAAATGTAAAAGAGACATATTTTCTGTCAAATTTCGAATGTGTCAATTATCAGAAATTAGTTTAGTAAGAAACAATGGACAGGACAACTACAAAAGAAGACGAATTCAAATGACAAATCATAAGTTGCCTAAGGAATTCGTTTATCAAGTTTGTGAAATCAAAAGAAAAAGGAAATGAAATATTTCAAATGAGTGTATTTTCCACTAACTAAATTACACGGTTGATTAGTGACTATTTTATATGCCCTAATTTAAATCGAGTGAAGATGGCTAGATGCGGTAATTTTCGAGAAAAAGAACCTAAAATCATCGCCTGTTAAAATTCTTCAGTATAAATTTGGCTGAAAATTTTCATTTTTAATCTTCAATTCATACACCAATGGGCCCTTAAACTTGTCTCCTTCTTTTTTCTTGCTCTTTGATACGATGCGTCCTATTCACTGCATCATTAGGCAGTTTACTTACTATTTACTTGTCACATTGATGAATGGAGGGGAAAAGGATCGCTAGAGCAATGTCTCGAACACGACCTCATACCGAGTTATGTTAAATTGAATTAATTTACAAATTTTGATTTTTAATCTTTTTTTGTTTTACTCATGCATATTTTGGTAACTGCGTTTTCGATATATCTATAGTGTCATTCTATTGATACTGTATCAAAGAGAAGATTATGGGTATATTTGATCAAATATAAAACTTGTAATCACTTTTTATTCCCAGTAGTTTGTCCTTATCCCGCCTTTTAACACTACAAAAGTTGAATGTACGAACTAAGTATGTATATACCAATGTATATATATATATATATATAACTAATAACTTAACAGTACCTTGATTGTAAACGTAGTCAATAGTGGTAAACTAACAGCCAACAGAGGATATTCAAAGATATAACATAATGCTAAATAATCCATTTGTTTGTATAGGTCATTGTTTTCAATTGGTGTATAAAATGCAGTTATGTATATCAAACTGGTTGCATTTGGTAAACCCCAACATATAGTACAAACAAATTTTAGTAAATCGTTATCTTTAAACAAACCTGCTTTACTTAATCCTAAAGTAATACAAACCCCAATAATTGGAGATATTACAAGTCTTAAAATTGAAAGTGCAAATGATGTTATCCAAAAGCCCTTGGGCATTTCACCAATTTCTAATCTTGAAAGCGTTGCACCAAGGATTAATAAACCTAATGGAACACAAGCTGCACCTAAATAACCTGAGAAATCCAATATAAATGACAATGCAGGTTGGCCATCAGGTGCTAAAGGTAACGTGACTTGGTTGTTTATTATGAATAGAGTTCTTACCCATGGAATCATTGCAATGGTTATACCAGATATTAAAGCAATTGAAATTGGATTTTTAAAGTTATCGAAAAAAAATAGAATGACTTTCTTAAAAGTTGATTGTGATTTAGGTTTTGCAACATTAACAACTTCTAACTCTGTAAATTCACCTGGTCTTACATGAGAGTTTACTCTTTTTATTGAATTTGCCTGTGAATACTCATGAATGACATCATTTATAGATTGAGAACGTTGTCTTCTCATCGATAAGGTTGATGATTGTCTTGAGTTTATTCTTGAAATTGGACTTTGATCCCTTGATAGATTGGATACATTTGATAGTCTTCTTGAATCTGATCCAGTGCTTGTTCTCGTTGATGTTATGGGTATCACGTCTAAATCATGTTGATTTTGTCTTTCGTCTTCGTCTTCGTCATTATCTTCATTACTCTCTTCTTCTTCTTCTTCTTCTTCGATCGTATCTTCAATACTATCATCATCTTCGATAATCTCTTTGTTACCGTTGATTTGATTCTCCTCTTGTTCTTGTTTTCTAATTTGCTGATGGAAATCACGTCCAATTAATTTATTTAAACCTAAACTAAACTGTGCTATAACCTGATATGCTGTGAAGATACATATATAACTAACACCTTTATCACCTTCTTCTTCTGTGAAAATCAACCCATTGGCAAAAGTTTGTATATATGCAATTGGGAAATCACTTATATTTGGTAAAAGCCCCACAGTTAAACATCCACCAAGCCAATAATTTGGTCTACCTATTAAATAACTCGAATAAGCACCAACTCCTCCAACAATTGACATGAATACATAGATCAATCCGATTATACCTATCTGCTTTATATCAGAATTTTGTAAATTCGTTATAATTTTATTAAACAACAACGATGGTAACATCAATGATAAAACAACGTCTGATAAATTTCTCGTTGTATCAACCGTAAGGATATTGGACCGACCTAAATAGAACCCACATCCTATGATCAGATAGATCTTGAAGATTGGTTTGACAGAGGAATAGATGACACCACCTAAATCTACACTAACAGGCATTCTTTATCTCTCTCTCTCTCTCTCTCTTTCTCTCTCGCTCTCAATCTCTCCTGTGTATCTCTTCTCTTGATAAGAATTGTACCAAAGACGTACGATGGAGTTTGAGTTTAAAGATGATGGGTATTATATGGGCATGAAAAATAGCTAGCTTGGATGTTGAAGTTGATTAAATGTAAGTTTTTGTTTTTTTTTTCAATCACTTTGAATCAATGTATAACTTTATTGTAATGAGTCAAATTCTAAACTAGGAATCTAATCAATAGTGATTTTTTTTTTTGATTTTTTGGAATTTTTGATTAAGCTCGCTATAAAGTTCCTTGCCAAAGAAACGGCTAAATCTGTGCCTAGACAAAGAAAAATAATCGTTTTTCCTATCGTATTTTTAGGCTTTCGGTAGCCGAAGATTTCTATTCTTTACTTCGGGACTATATTAGACCACTTTTAGGTTTTAAAAGAGACTAGGAAGAAAAAAGGTCAAACTCAAGACTAAAGATTCTTGACACTGTTAATCATGAAGTTGGTTTGGGAATTCAGCATGATCACACTGATATTTCTGGATTGAGTTTACGAGTATCAGATTTTATTTATCTTCGTGTACTTGTAGAATATTGTGTACTGTTATCCTAGTAAAATACATGAAGAAATGAAGTCCATCTATTCATTCACTTTAAAGAGATTAGGGACAAGATATGGCATATTACGTTTGTCTCATAGTTACTGTATAAAAGGGTTAACGTTGTTGAGTGCTTTTCTCGCTTATTTACCTATATTCTTAGTGTTGTAATTGTTCTTAGTTTGGATTTATAATAGGTATTTTTACCCAAAAAAGTGAAAAAATTATCAGGAAAAAAAAAAAGATTCTGTTAAACTTCAAAAAGGTTTCTCCACATAATAAACGGTAATGAATATATTATACACAGTCTGCTACTGATACTCTTGCCAATGATAAGTGGACTAATATGACGGATATTTCTACTGGAACAATCATTTATACAGCTGTCAAACCTATTTTCAAGATCTATATAATTATAGGATGTGGTTTTATAATGGGTAAAAAAAACATTTTAACTGTGGAGACATCAAAGACTATTTCCGATGTTGTTGTTAAAATCTTATTACCATGTTTAATATTTGAAAAAGTTGTCAGTAACATCGATAATAGTGATATAAAACAAATTGGAATTGTTATATTGGTTTCATTTTTTCTTTATTTACTTGGTGGTATAGGTTCTTTGATTATTTATTATTCAGCAAATGTACCCAAAAATTGGTTTGGTGGTTGTTTAAGTGTAGGATTATTTCCAAATGTTGCTGAATTACCAATTGCCTATGTATCAACTCTAAACACGTTATTCACAGATGAAGAAGTTCAAAAGGGGATAAGTTATGTTATTATATTTTTAGCATCTTATTTCTTAATACAGTTTAACTTTGGAGCGATAATGCTTATTGAAAACGATTACAATCATCCAGATTCAAAAAAGAAAGACACAACTAATGAAATTACTAGTAATGTTATCAACGATAATGAGAATGGAGATTTAGAATTGATTAGAGTTGGTAGTAAACTTTCCAATTTAGAACTTCGATCGGAAAACACAAAATCTCAAAATATTAATGACGTTATAAAAGATTATACACCACCAAAGGATTTATCAAACTATTATAAATTGAAAACTTCAATCAACTCAAAATTCAAGATAGCTAAATTCATTAAATTTTTCATATTAAATTGTAAAAGACCAATATCCATTGCACTGGTCGTTTCAATAGCCGTTGCTATGATTCCATGGATTCAGGCATTATTCGTTGAATCAAAACAGTACCATTATCCTAATGCACCAGATTCAGAACCTCCATTGAGTTTCTTTATTGATTTCACAAGTTATTTATCACAGGCTTGTGTTCCACTGGGGATTTTAACCCTCGGTGCAACCTTATCAAGATTGAAAGTCAAAGAACTATTGAACAAAAAGACGATGCTAGCTCCATTTTTAATAACTCTACTAAGATTAATTTTTCTACCAATTATTGGTATATTGTTTATGATTAAACTGAGAGATAATGGTTGGTTTGAAGATGACAGAATTTTGCTATTTGTTTGTTCTATAAGTTTTGGCCTACCATGTGCAACTTCGTTAATCTATCTAACTGCAACCTTCAGTGATGGTGAAGATCTACAAATCAAGCAGTTAAGTCTTGTTTATGTCTTTCAATATCTCATTGTTATTATTAGTCTGCCTTTCTTGACCACATACACAGTGCTGAAAGTTTTAGATTGAACTTTTTTCTTTCATCCCAGTTATGTCTGATAGGTTATCACGTGGAATAAAGTACGTTGAAATTATTACCGTTATGGCATAGCATGGCATGCCCCACAAAAAAAAAATCGCTGAAAAGCTTGATAATGGTATTAGTGCATATACGATCTAACATTTAATCTCATGACAAAAATTGTTGGGTGAATCTTCTCAAAGTACCACAACTTATTTTGCATCTTGTAATGTTTAGTATATTGATATCAAAGTTGCATTAATTTGAGTATATGTCATCACAAAAAAATTGACTTTATATAGATATTTCTATAATGTTTAATGTTAATTATGGATTAGATAATTGATCCATTAGTATTAGCCATTTACTGTTAATGAGATTGAAAGGACAGAGCTAAATTATGTGTCATATTCTCTCCACTTCAGTTCATAACATAGGATCAATTTAAACTGTTTAAAGTTTAAAGATCCATTGAAGGCAATGAAAGATGTTAATCTCAAAGTCTAACAGAAGAATCACAAGTATGATGTTCTGATTCATGTTATTAGTAATGAAAAACAAGATTTGTTAATTGTACCAGTGGACTCGTCATCATACATTAGTGCGTCTTCACTCTTTTGCATTTTATAAGGGCTTCTATTGTTTAAAGGATTTAAGATCATATAAGGTTCAAACTTTTTTTCTTTTGCATATCGCAATAAAGTGAAAAAGTTTCAATACCTGCTAATCAAAGATTTCGTACCGAGGTGCAAAAACTCGACGGTATTAGTTTAAACACCGAGCGCATGAAAAAATTCGGCCGCAGTAATAATAAAACAACAGGAAAAACAGACATCGGACAGACTTCAAATATCCCCGTGCAGTTGAATAAAAAGGTAAGCCAATAAGTTAAAATGAATGTTGAGAAGGTATGGCTCTACTACATTTATGAGCCGAGTACTTCCATTACTGAAATATTTGGCCCGAGTACAAGCATAATGAAAAAAGATGTGATAATAAGAGTGGAAGAATGCCATCTCATCAAACCCCATGACACACGTATGCTCCTTTTTCAATTGGTTCATTTAAAACATACCAGTATCTATGAGACACAAGGTTTAAACTGAGCAAGGTATAGCTGTTCTTAATATTTGATAACAGTGTTTTGTATTTAATTCACGTGATAGAATGTACATCAATTTTTGTTTTTCAACCGAGGATCCTTAAGTCCAAGCCAACTTTCAAACTTAAAAAAGAAGTTTAGCCAGTGCCTGGGCATGTAAGTTAATGCAAGTAACCAATGTACATTACGTTTTGTTGATTAATTTTTTTTTTTGCTACTAAAAAATGTTGTCCAAAAAGAAATGTTAGATAAAAAAATTTACTGAAAATCGTGCTATGTGTGCAATTTCTGCAAGTCAATTAACATCATATTTTTAAATGTGAATCAAATCGGTATAAATATAAACCTAATTTCCTCTAATCTTTTATAGCTATAAAACTTCGACTAATGAGAATAAAGAGGTTCTAATCGAAAGGGTTCTCTAAACTATTTAATCATACATAAGTCAACTATACACAATGGGGATCATCAACCCTTCTAAAGAAGAGGAACAACAGTTGAGAGACGCTGCTGTCAATCAAGAACAAAATGTCAGATCATCCTCCCAGGTATCTCTGAGTGCTGAATCTAACTACACTTCAACGGATTACGAAAGTGCCCGTACGCATATTACAAGTGATGAGGAAGGTGATGATGAGATTGTCAGTAACACAACTAGGCAATCTAATGATGATGTTGAATCAATTGAAACTATTCAAAATCCAAATACCATAAATAATACCAACAATCAATCAGAAGATTTACGTGAAATTTCAAATCCTAGTCAAAACAACTTATCACACACAGATGCTTCTATCAACAATATAGCACACACTCCTGTGGATAGCACCATTATACAATCTAACAACAATACCACTAATGACCAAACTAATGACCTAACCCATATTAATACCAACACCACCAACAGCCTTGAAAATGATGATGAAGAACACGCTTCAGAGCCAATTCCTCTCGAGAAAACTCTAAGTCTTCAAAAATCTCATAAATCTTTTGATGATGGCTCATCTCCTTATGGACCACCAACTTCAGAACATTTCGATCCTGAACAAAATCCTTCAGAATCTTACCATTTAGCTTTACAAAGAACTCTATCTAGAAAATCCATCTCTAGAAAATCCTTATTGGATGAAGAAAAAAAAGCTTTGAGAAAAGGATCTCAGAAGAATGGAAATAAAACCGAAAGCACCTCTGAAGATGAAGCTGATGCTGTTGATCCATTAACTCTAGATTGGGATAGTCCGACAGATAAAGCCAATCCAAAGAATTGGTCATCAATAAGAAGATGGACTGCTACAATGGTAACTGCTTTTATTTGTCTTGTTGTCACCTTTGGTTCATCTTTATACGTTTGTGGTGTTCCTGATATGGTGATTAAGTTTGGAGTCAGTCAAGAATTAGCACTTTCTGGTTTAACTTTTTATCTATTAGGTTTAGCATTTGGTCCTGTTATTTCAGCTCCAATATCTGAACTTTTCGGTAGAAGAATTGTCTATATAATCTCATTACCAATTTCAATGCTGTTTATAATGGGGGTTGGTCTATCCAGTAAAATTAGTAATATCTTAATTCTAAGATTTTTTGCAGGATTCTTTGCCTCACCAGCAATGGCAGTTGCTGGTGGTACAATTGCTGATATTTGGGAGTTTGAAATGATGGGCCTTGCAATGGGTGGGTTCTGTTTAGCTCCATTTATGGGCCCTGTTTTCGGTCCAGTGATTGGTGGATTTGTTGCAGACAAAAAAGATTGGAAATGGACAATGTGGGTTAATTTGATGTTTGCAGGTGTAATTCTTGTACCTGTTTTACTGACACCGGAAACTTATAAACCTGTCATCTTGAAACAAAGAGCTATTAAGAGAGGTGTTAAACTACAAAAATCAAAGAGTACCACTGGTGAGTTTTTAAAATTCATCTTTACCGTTACTTTAATGACACCATTGAAAATGTTATTCGTTGAACCAATTGTTATGGTTTTTTCAATTTACATTGCATTTGTCTTTGCCGTGTTATTCGGATTCTTTGAAGCCTATCCAATCATCTTTAGAGGTGTTTACAAGATGGGTCTTGGTATCTCTGGTTTAACCTTTTTAGGTATCATGATTGGTTTCTTATTAGGTACAGCTGTTTATGCATGGATTGATCGTAAGATTTTCTTCCCAAAAAACCCAGATGGTACTCGTGGTAAACGTGATGATCAAGGTAAATTAATCATTGATGCGCCAGAGACAAGGTTAATCTTGTGTAAAATTGGTTCAGTTGTTTTACCTCCTTCGTTATTTTGGTTAGGTTGGTCATCAAAGCCATCTGTTCATTGGATTTCATCTGTTATTGCAGGTGTTCCATTTGGATTTGGTTTAATCTTAATTTTCTTCACTGTTATGACTTACTTCTCTATGGCTTATCCTCCATTGTCATTAGCATCTGCCTTAGCTGCTAATAATTTGCTCAGATATGTTTTGGCATCTGTATTCCCATTGTTCACCGTTCAGATGTATGACAAATTGGGAATTGACTGGGCATCTTCCTTATTTGCATTCATTGCTTTGGCTCTAGTTCCAGTTCCATGGATTTTTGAAAAATGGGGTCCTGCTTTAAGAATGAAATCTACCTATGGTTATGCTAGTTTGTTCAAGAAAGCTGCTGAAGAGAGCAAGAGATTAGAAGAGCTACAAAGACAAACTGAGAATGAAGCACTTGCAGAAGGTGATCAAGACGAAGATGATGATGAGGATAGAGTCGCTCATAAGGATAGTTCAACCACTACTAGTGGTGAAGGTTATAATACCATTGAAGGTACTGAAGCCTACAATAAAGTTTAAGTAAAACACTAACGATAAGAAGTATGAGGAATGGTGGGCATTTGGCGTTGAAGCATATTAGCCTATATGATGGCTATAATAATAATAATAATCATACTAATAATTATTTACGATAATAACAATATTAATAACCTGATTAATAACAATAGTATAGAGGAAGCAGGTAGAGATTATCTTAATATAGAATAATAAACATTTATAGAGAATTACAAGCATTCGTAGTGAATGGTAAGTACAAGGAAGCTATCCTAACAACAGAGTTATCGTTTATTCTCTCATGAACGATTCAGACACGTGAATGAGAAACGTATGTAAGATGTAACAATGTTATTGACCAAAAAAATTCAAAAAGAAAAAAAAAATTGTTCACCTATACAAATGTGATATATACAACCTCCCAGTCTTCAGTTAAATAAGATCTATTGGAATGCTTCCGGAGGTATTTGTCCAATTGAGTGAGATTGTTTGAAAGCACCTAATGCATTTTCATAATTCCAACCACTTTGCTCAGCCAGCATTAAAGTGAACTGTAAGTTTAACTTGGTTTCGAGTAATAGCCTTGCTGTTATAACTCTTTGCTCTTGAGAGAGTTGAACGTTTGGTGGTAGTTGTAATGAACCTGCCAATTGTTCGATATTTGCAGGGTTTGTACCACCATAGGTACCAGATGGCGAAAGTAATGGTGGTGGGGTTGGTGTTTGAACACCCAATGAGAATGCTGGATTTGATGTCGTAGTAGATGCTGAATTATTCACTGTTGGAGCTATCACAGGTACACCAGGTGATACTGATGATGATGAAGTTTTTGTTACACTATTTGTCTTTTCATCCCAGGCTTCAGAGTTCGCAATAGGTCTAACTATGAGTAAATCTGATGCTATGATTAAACCATTGGCATTGGGAACTATGACGAATATTCTATCAAAGGATTTTGGAGTTAATCTTGTTGAACTTGAAGATGTTGTCACTGCACCACGGCGATGGCCTCTAGGACCATTTGAAGAAGAATTGGAAGAATTAGCATCAATTTCCGGGACTGAAATCTCTTCAAATTCACCATGGAAAGAAATTATTATACCATTAACCTGTTGATATCTCCAAGCCTCTAAGGAATAAGATTGTGGAGATTCTGAAAGTTTATGTTTAGTTTTAGGTAGGTTTTGGAATAGTTTAAAGATTTGTTCAGGACCTTTACCTAATCTTTGTTGTCTTGTCTTTTCACTTGAAACTCTTGACAAGTTTCTAGAAATTGGAATGTAGTAACCAAACGATATGTTTGTAGAGATTGCATCATTTGGAACTGATGAATCTACAGATGTGGAAAACTGTGATTCTGGAGAGTACAACGATAACAGTTCAGATCTATTTGAATCCCAAAGTTGTAAGAAATTTGCAATGAATTGAGTTGACACTTGTTGGATTTCTTGATCTTCGAAAAAAAATTGCTTTTTCAATAATGGCAATTGATATATTTGATTTAATTTGGATTCATCTCTGATTATAACACCATCTAATACTGTTAATTTAGGGAAATTTTTAGCAATTTCATTTTTATAATTTGGATCTGAACATATTGGATTATTGGCAAGTATTAACTCTCTCAAATTTTTAAATTTATTCTTCCAAATGTCTAAAGATCTTAACCTCGATATTCTGTTATTTGCAATTGATAAATTAATTAGATTTGGATAAGTTTGAGCTAATGATGTTACACTTGATATATCTTCTAAATTATTCTCTGAAAGACTGACACTCTCAACGATGAATTTTTCTTGTGATGCTAGTTTCATCAATGCTGGGAACATTTTAGACTGTGTTGAAGTTGAATTGAAGGCACCATTTGCTTGCAGATCAGCATCACTGGCAATATTGGTCAAATCCAAAAGTTTCGTCTCGGCATTATAACGTCTAAAGAGGAAGTTCTTCAATAGATCTATCGTTCCCGAGGTGGCTGGATTATTACTAGCCTTTCTACTAATCTTTAGTACTCCACCAGCGAATCTAACACCAGACCATTTGATTAAACTGTCGGCATCACTTTCAGTTCTAACATAACCAATAATAACGTCATTATTACTGCTGTCAACTTGAGAGTCAATCAAAGCAATCCGCGTCTTTCTTGATAAAAACGATACCAGATCATCCTTTGAGGCACCTTGCCACCCACGAACCTCAACAGGAACGGAATTCTGCAAAGCGTTTTGCTGAGCTAGGTTTGTAAGTTGTTGTCCTGGACCTGTTATTCTTGATCCAAAGGTATTACCACCACCATTACTGTTATTATAGCTGTTGCTGTTGTATCTGTTACCTCCACCACGGCCCCTGTAGCTCATGACTGCGATTGAGTTGAACCTTCAATGACTAAAGTCTGCCCGTTTCTCTTCTTCTTCTTCTGTTTTTCTTGCCTAATTAATAGTCAATTGTCTCTTTTTTTTTTCTCTCTTTGTCTTTAAAAAAGCTCTTCGATGTTGTGTGTTTTTTTTTTTTTTTTTTTTTTTTTTTTTTTTTTTTCGCAAATGGACAAAAATATCTTATGAAAATTCCGAAAAAAAAAATTCCAAAATCAGAAAAAATCTGAAAATGACAAACAAAACTAAAACAAATTCGCGTAATTTTCTCAAATCGATTTCAAAATCAACCATTTTTTTTTTTCGTTCAATCAACTTTCAAACGTGTCAAATTTAGCCTTTGAATTAGTGATGATTAGTTTGATCGAATTCTATAGACGAGAGTGGGAAGAAGCGACAGAACTGAAATGAACTCTCGATACAACTACGACGAGAACAGCGAGACATGGCCTGTGTTTGTCGTCGCAGTGCTGTCCGTGGCAATTGTTCCATTGTCAATCCAATCACTATTTAGAATCCTCTCCAAAGATGAGAGTAATAGCGATATCAAAGATAATACCACAATTCAAGGTGCTGATGAATTGAGTCCTTCAGGAGTGCTAAAGTTCAAGAAGAAGCATCAGAAATCGAAGGTATTCAACAAGCGAAATTTGTTTTTGGTGTTTGGTTGGATCATAATTGGATTTTTAGTAAGTCATATCTCCACAACAGATGTAACACCAACGGCTGGTACTTTTGATCCTTATGAGATCTTAGATATAGATTATAGCTCTACTGAAAAGGAGATCAAGAGCCACTTTAGGAAACTATCGGTCAAATTCCATCCAGATAAAATTTCTAAAGATATCAACGATGCTGAAAGGTTGGAATTAGAGGAGAAATTTGTTTTAATCTCCAAAGCCTATAAGGCTTTAACAGATGAAGCCGTTAGGGAAAACTATGAGAAATACGGTCATCCTGATGGTCCTCAACAGATTATCCATGGTATTGCCTTACCTAAGTTCTTGATTGAAGGTAAACTAACTCCATTGTTGTTATCTCTATACATTATATTGATTGCATTCGTGTTACCAATCATAGTTAGAAATTGGTGGAATCAAACCAAAAGTTATACAAAGAAGGGGATTCATAATGAAACCGCCAGTTTATTTGTCGAACGTTTATTGGATTATAATCCTTCAATTATTGTCACCATAGATACAATTTTAGACTGGTTAACTGAGACTCATGAGTTGAAATCTTTCAATCTATCTCAAGAAGAACTATTACAAGTTTTCAAGAAACATTTTGACAGGAATGGTGATTTGAACTCAAAAGAACTAGAGATTATATCACAAGTTCCACATTTATTAAGTGGATTGGTTGATATATCATCAGGTTTTAGAAATACTGAAATTTCTAATCAATCCATTGAAACTTTAAAACATTTCATTCAAGCATTATCACCATCTGTGAAAAATGAATTGTTACAGTTACCATATGTCGATCGGAAAGCAATTGAGAAATCTAACATTGTAAGATTGGGTAAACTTTTCACTTTATCCAATGAGAAGATTAAAGAAACTTTGGGAATAAATGATGATTCAAAGTTGAAGAAGACTTTAGATATTGCATCGAAAATTCCAATTTTGAAAATTGTCAAAGCAGAGTTTAAAGTTCCTGGAGAATCTGTTGTTACACCTGCTTCAAATGCTCATATTGTTTTGAAAATTTTAGTAAAATCTGCTAAACACCATGGTAAACCTTCTTCAATTGATGAATCCAAATTTTTAGAAGATGAATCATTAGAAAGATTACGTGAACCTTTCAAAATTGTAACAGAACAACCAAATTTACCTAAAACTTTTGCACCATATCTACCATTTGATAAACTGTCAAATTATATTGCATTTATAATACTACAAAAGGATTCCAAAATAACTGAATCTCCTGTATTATTTCAAAATTTGGATTTATCTAACTTGAATTTAACTGAAGAAGAGTATAAGAATGGTGAACGTTTAACATATGGTACTTTAAAAATCCCATTTACTTCACCAACACCAAATGAAGTTGGCCAATATCAATTCAGGGTGTTGATAAAATCTTTAGATTATTTCACACCTGATCTTGACACAACAGTTATAATGGATGTTCAAAATCCTCCACAGATTGAAGAGATTAACTACGATATACCAGATCCTACTGAAGACTCAATTGCTGGTGCCCTGGCCACCATGAAGGGTGAGAAGGTCAAAAGAGGCGAGGATTATGAAAGTGATGATGATGATGATGACGAGAGTGATTTAGAAGATGATGAAGATTTCACTGATATAAATACAGATACAGAAGACGAAGACGAAGATCAGAAATGATTTTTTCAATTAAAGAAAATAGTGTATACTAATAAAAGAACCAATCATAAAGAGTCACATGTATAGTTTAAAACTTTCTACTCAACAAAACAGCATTTGGATTCTCTAATTTTTGTTCGGTATAATAACCTTTAACAACTTGTTTCTCTTCAAATCCCAAAGATTCATACCATTTGATTATCTCTTTATTCTCAACCCAAACGTGCAAGGTAACCTCATGAACGAAAGAGGCCTTAGCCTGTTCAATTATGAAATCTATCAACTTCTTACCTATTCCCTTATGTCTATAAGCTTCTAACACGGCAATGGACTCTATGTATACACCGGTTGGAGTTGTATGATGCTGTGGAACGACTAACTTGGCCTTGATGGCACCGACTGGCACTTCACCGTAGAAGGCTGTCTCCATTGTTAGTATTCATAACTTGCTTCTCGATTTTTTGAAGAGTACTCACCAAGTTTAGAGAACCCAAATGAATATGATTTTTCATAAAATTCATCAGGATATTTTGTCGGTAGGACGGTCTCGTTGATACGTCTCAGTATCCCAGTGTTGTTGACTGTTAGATCGTCTAGTTCGATTGCTGGCATTGTAATAGTACTAGTCGCTGGTCTACGGTGGACTGAATCATGTTCATTAGTGGAAACCCCATCAAAGTGAATGGATTTCAACATATTTTGAAATTTTCAGTTCTCGGGGAGGCGATCAACTGATTTCAAACTACAAAATGTGTTACGAATTAGATGAGAAATAAATTATAAATATAGATATGAATCGTTAAAATTAAAAGGGACATAAAAGTTGAAATGGACTAACTGAACTGTGTGGAAACTGTGAAAGAAGCATGGTTGTTGTAAAATATACCTTGTTGATCTCATTGTAACGCCTATTTGCACAGGTTCAAGCCTTTTTCTCAGCAATCAACTCACCAACAACAGGGTACTTCTTCAAGAAATGCTCCTCCCAACCGTTCAAAGCCTCTATATCAGCATCTTTCAAATCCTTTAAATCGTCCAAAGGTTGATCAAAAGTTCTGACAACATCGAAATCAAATGAATTCAATGCTAAACCTCTTGAGGCATCATGACCTGCGAAATTTGAATAAGGACCAGATGGTCCATAGAATTGACGACCTTGAGACACGTCGAATACTTTGCCCTTGACTGCAATAAATATCTTTTCGTCATCATGACCGTTGTATTTCGATAGGGTTCTTGGTGTGAATATGCCTTCCACTATTGGATCTTTATTAGCGTTTGATTGTTGAGATGTAGAATCTGAAGTTGGATCAGTGGTTTTCACTGGGAAGAAAAAATCCTTGATGAATGACATAGTTGTATGATTGGATGTGGTAATTATTAGTTGAGTTCAATTATTTATCTCTCTTCTCTCTTCAAGTTTATATATAATTAAATGATAAATTTTGTGTCCTTTTTGTGTAAACGAGGATTAGCGAATGAATTTTCAATTGCGCGTTATTGTTTTTAGCTGTGTACACGTGACTTACGGTATAAACTGATCATAAAAACATAAAACATAAGAATTAAATATAAAAGTGGTCATAAATGGTGATGGGTCAGGATCACAGTGGTCATAGAAGGATTATGGGTCAAAATCACTGAAGGATTAAACGACTTCCTTGTTCTATTACATCCCCAACATGGTTAATTTCATTTTGAATTGCTTCTTGATCAAACTGATCAATTGCATCACGAATACTTGGGAAACTAAACCAATCAAATTCTTTACCTGACATTTCCACAGGATCTGGTTTGAACAGCTGTGGACCAGAGAGCAAATTTTTATACCATTTCCTACCGTTTATACCATCTTGATCTAAAAAAATTTTTTCCAGTGCAGTTAATCTTGAATTCCAATTCCATCTATGAACTGATAATAAACTTGGTTCAACTCCAGAGTCTTCATCAACTAGTTCATGCCATGCCTTTGTCCAAGTTTCATATTCCATACCAACTTGTTTTATTCTTAGCAATCCTTGGACGACTGGATTGAAATCTAATCGTACATCAGGTCTTTTAGTTGAAGCATATGATTGTAAATCTTTAAATTGATGATCTAATAAATCAACATAGGTCAACAGATCAAATGGGATCAGTGGATCATCAATGACATTGATGACAAACTTGGTGATGAGTTGAACTAATTTGGAATGCTTTGCAAAACCCGGATCAACGTTATTCTTCTGGAAATTATCAAAACTATCATCACAGGTATATTTCGGATAACTTGTCATGGAATTTTTATAACCAATTTCCACAACTGGAATACCTTCCATTATAAAAGGTATATAATTCCCATAATCATCGAATTTCTTGAATTCAAATTTAAACTCCTCTTGATATCCTGAAAGTATTTTATTAAGTAATCCATTTGTCCTTATTTCTAAATCATCACCCGATGTAACAGCATCACTTATGTCTAGATAAACCATGGCTTCCTTTTTAAACTCTAATAACTTTTCTTCAACTAATTCCGTAATACCTGCAAAGTTGTATTCACTTGCATCATATGAAATGAAATAAATAGATCTTAAAGGTTGCCAATTAAATTTAACTTTTAACTTGGTTAAAATTTGACTTATTTCTAAAAGTAGTGTAGTACCAGTATTTGGATGTATGGCACCTTTACAAGGAGCATCTCTTTGAGCACCAATGATCAAAGCCTTATCATCACGTTCTTTACCATCAATTTTCCCTAAAACATTCCAAATGCTATGATCTGCTTGTTCAGTAACGATGTTTTGTAAGAATATCTCAACAGATTCACCATCACCACTGAAATGGCCATCATCATATTGGATAGTGTGCTTTTGTAAGTTTAATTTTCCAAACAATGGTGCAGCTTGTAATCTTGTTAAAGAGACCGTGGGTATTTTAATCATTGAAGAATCTTTGATACTAATCCTGTTGTTAATCGTTGAAGTTGACCAACCAGGCGTTGTTGGATCTCCTGTGTAAAATTGTGGAATTCCAACGCCTCTTCTTTCGTATAACCCATCATGTTCAGTATCATCTGAGATGAAAAGTATACCTTTAATTCCATAAGTTTGAGCAGTTAAAACTTTTTGAGAAGTTGGTATACCACCATCATATTTGATTATTGCAATGTTATTTTCAATTTTGACATTTTTGTCAATTAATCGATCAAAATCTGATTTATATCCATAATTAGCGTATATTAAATTTCCCTTATGATCACCACTAAAGGACATTGGATTGAACTGTTCCGTTAAATCAACTGTAACGTCATCGTATTTAATCAAGGTACTATTAGGGAAATTCAAATAAGTCTTTAATTCATCCAAATAAACAACGTTCATGTCAGATTCTTTGAAAAAGGCATTAACATACTCAGCTATGGTTAAATCACCTTTAGTACCACTAACATGATCCAAAGATGACAAGTATTCTAAATTCTCCTCCATTGATTTTAAGTCAATGATATGATTGATGTATTCGAATAAAACATTATGATCACTAAAACTTCCTAGGCTACCAGTACCATCTTGTGGGAATATCCCTGTAAAGCTTAACCCCCAAACGATCAAACTTATAAATATAACATAGGCAAATCTTCTGACAATCAAGGGATTACCTAACTTCAAAACCATTGCGTCAAACTTGATTCGTAAATGACCGTACACTTCAACTATCGGATCTAATATGGATAAAGCTGGTTGTTTGATCTTTGTTTGCCATTGATGACGTATTCTACTTGAAGCTTGTCTAGCTCTATCAACCAACGACCCTGAAGCACCGGCATCGGCAATATCATCCCCTTCGAGTTCTAACTCTTCAAACTCACGATCAAATGAGTCCTGTGACCTCCCATAATCATAAGATATTGCATTCTCATCCCCAGAATCAGTTGGTTCGTTATAAGCAGGTGGATTGCTGGGAAGTTCGTTGTAGTTGACCATATTTTCTTTTTTAGTCCCAAAAAAAGTCTCTTCCCAACAGCTTCTTTCTATAGCGACTTGATCCCCTTTATGTGGTGGCGTTTTCCTTCAACAACTGGGTTCCTCTTGTCTATTTCACAACAAGACAATGGCTGTGTTTGTTTGATTTCCAATGTTTGTTTTTTTTTCGCCATTGTAAAATTAAAAATAGATAGATAAAAAAATAGAATAAAAATAGATGGAAGAACAAAATAGCCAAAAACGTTGTTGATTAAAGGAATAGAGAATTTTAGATGAGTATTCAAGTATAAGGAATTTGAAAAGTTTGGATTTGGGTCTTTTTTCGTTTTGCGGTTGTTTTTATTTGGTCTTGTTTGGTTTGGTTACTAGTTTTTAAAAGATGCCTCGTCGCAACATAGCGTGAGTATAAATAAGTTTTAATAATCATGTTGATATTGATCTAACCGATGCTCTTAGAATGGTTTGTGATTTTTTCTATCCACAGCCCGGAGGTGTTGAGTTTCATATATATCATCTAGCTCAAGAGCTTATAAATAGAGGTCATTCCGTCATAATACTTTGTCATTCTTATGGCAATAGAAGAGGTGTACGAACTTTAACAAATGGGTTAAAAGTATACTATTTACCATTGGTGGTATTTCATAGGCAGTCGACACCTCCAAGTGTGTTTACCGCTTTCCCTATAGTACGAAATGTATTGATAAGAGAACAAATTGAAATAGTTCATGGTCACTCTTCAACTTCAAGTTTAGCTCATGAAGGTATAATTCATGGCTCTATAATGGGGTTGAAAACGGTATTGACTGATCATTCCTTGTATGGATTTGCAGATACTAATGGTATTTGGGTTAATAAAGCTTTGAAATTCACTCTAAATTTCACCAATAGAATCATTTGTGTTTCAAATACTTGTAAGGAGAATATCGTCTTACGTGGTTATCTTGATCCTTATTTGGTTTCTGTTATACCGAATGCTGTTGTCTCTGAAGATTTTAAACCAAATCCAGTGAGGAAGAGTAAAGATAGAATCGTAATAGTGGTGATATCAAGGTTATTCCCAAATAAAGGTGCTGATCTATTGGCCAAAATCATACCTTTAATTTGTCAATCGAATTCAAAAGTTGATTTCATAATTGCTGGTGATGGTCCCAAGTTCATTGATATCCAACAAACAATTGAAAAATATAGATTAGATGACCGTGTTCAGTTGATCGGTGGTGTTAAGCACGAACAGGTGCGTGATGTTATGGTTAAAGGTGATATCTATCTTCATCCATCGCTAACCGAGGCATTCGGTACTGTCTTGGTTGAAGCTGCTTCATGTGGGTTACTCGTTGTCACTACAAGGGTTGGTGGGATTCCAGAAGTTTTACCAAATGATATGACTATCTTTGCCAAACCGTCAGTTGATTCATTGGTTAAAAACACAATTGTTGCAATAAACATGATTGAAAAAGGTTTGACAAATACATCAACTTTCCATCAACAGATTAAGAGTATGTACGATTGGGAGAATATTGCCATTAGAACTGAAAATGTTTATGACTCGATTGGTGATGAAGATTTCAAACCAACTCATTTGGATAGATTGAAATCATTGAATTCATCAGGATCTTGGGCTGGAAAGTTATACGTCATTTGTTTTATAGTAGACTTATTCATATATTGGCTTTTGGAATGGGTTTATCCAAAAGAGTCTATTGAAAAATGTGTGAAATGGCCCAAGAAATGTCCGGATTGGTTGGAGAAGAAGAAGCAACACTCATCTCCAACTTCGCAAGTTAAATAGTTAATGATAGGTTGACGTTCTTTTAACAGCTCTTTGTAAATCCCTTCCTATATTTCTCAACTCATCAACCTCACTTCTTTCAGAGTATGGTTTAATGTTGGGTAGTTTGATCTTCAACCAGCTATAGTCCTTCTGTTGTGAAGTTTTAGAATTGTGATATTTTATGGCCCTTCTAAGTGAATGTATTTCTAATATTAATTTTGACTTCTCTAAAAAATTTTTCTGTTCAAACAATGATTCAAATTGATTATTGTTTAATAGTGATAAATTTTTAGCCTTTTGTAAATTGGATTGAAGTGTTTCATTCTCTTCAACTAATGAGGTTAGTCTGGTGGAAATTTCATTGTTTTCAATAGAGAGTGACTCAAATTCATCTTTATATTTTTGCATTAGTTTCTCAACTTCTTTGCTGTGTATTAATCTGGAGTTCAAAACTCCAATCTTGATGTTTAACTCTTCAATTGTGATGTGTGCCTCTTTGAGTTTGTCTTTCGTGATTAACAATTCCTTCGGGTCTTGAGTTGAGGATGGTTGGTGTTCTTGTTGTTTGTTAACTGGATCAACATGTTTGGACTCCCAAGTTATCTCAATTTTTGATAGATGCTCCAAGTCTGATATGAGTGGATTGATGATATCATCGATTAATGTTCTGTTTGAAGTCTCTAAAAGACTGGTAACCTTCTTAATTAATTGGCTTATTACATGTTCAACAGTTTGAGTGATTGACTGGGGATATGATTTAATGATAATTTCCGTATTTGATTCTTGATTCAAGATTTTCATTTTTGCATTTAAAACATGCAAATAGTCTTGTATGGTTTGATATAGTCTATTAATGGTGGTTTTATCACTCTGTTTGAATTCACCAGATTCATTAATAATTTTAACGAGTTTTAGTAGCACTTCCAGAGATGTAATCTGTTCATCCAACTGTTTGGCTAACTTCAACCTTGTAGGATAGTCTGTTGTGAGATCCTTAAATGTTTCCAATAGTTCGAGTTGAATCTCGTTTATATCGATGGAATTTTCATTGAATTCCTGCTCTTTGATATGATGGACTGATAGTCTTATCAATTCATCTAGTGCTTCATGGTTATAATTGGGAATGCTATCATGTGAATGATTTATAATCTCCGATGTATAAAATAAAACATTCGATAATTTCAAGAGTTGAAACTGTTTCAGTAATCCTAGTAAGATGACATAGATATCAGTTTTATCTATTTTGAAATCACCCAATAGTTTCAAAGTTTTATAATTTTTATCCAGTTTGAAAAGTAAGTCTCTTTTTGTTGTGTCTTTATGAGTGCTTCTTTCTATAAGTTTGGTCAATGAAGACACTTCAATGTTTAAAAGTTGGATTTGTAATTCCAAGTTTTTCTTTTCACGAGTTATTCGATCTATTGTAGAATGCAACTCTTGTAAAGTTTTGACGGATGTAAGTTCTTGTTGTTCATTTGATTCTTTATCATTTGATGTTGACTTCTCCACTAACGAACTCAACTCGTTATTCTTCAATTCTAACGTTTGTATTACCTCAAATTTATTTTGTAAAGAATCTTCCAAATTTTTAATTTGTTGTTGAAGCTCTAATTCAGTTTCAAAATGCAATTTTTCCAAATCTTGTTCAACTTTCCTTAAATCTTCCAACTCTTCTAATGATGATTTCAAAGATTTGTTTTCTTCTGAAAGTTCAAAATTTTTGGATGTTAAATCTTCGATGAGTTCAGTTGATTCGATTGAACTTTCCAAATGTGATTTCAACTCTTCAACTAAAATTTTTGAATCCTTATATGCTAGTTGTAAATGCTCATAGTCATTTTGTAAATTTGTATCAGCGGATAACTGTTCTCTTAAGGATGAAACTTCCACTCTTAGTGTTTTGATCTCATCTTGTGAGGTTTCTTTCAACTTCATCAATGCCTTCTCAAGAAGTCCATTTCTTTGCAATAATGAATCAACTGTATGTTCAACTTCATCCTCTTTATCATTATCATTTTCATCATCTTGCAATAGACTCAACTCCTCTTTCAAATTCTTCAATTCCCGCTTCAACTCAGTATTGGACTCGTGCAACGTTTCAATCTCCTGTTTCAACAGTTCATTTGTCTCTTCTAGAGTTTCTTTATCGATCATAACAAGTTCTAAATCTTCATTTTTTTGAACATATTTGGTATTAAGATTGGAATTTTCAGCTGATAATAGACTAATATGGTTTTTTAAACTTTGGCATTCATCATGCATTAGATGTAATTTGTCTTGAAGTTTTAATATTATACTTTTCAGCCTTTCTGCATCAGATAATTTATGATCAGTTGTACTATAATTCTCCTCCACCTCTTCATCCTCCGCAGCACCAGCCAAAGATGACCTTGAAGTGATTCTTGACTGCGGTCTTGAAGTTACTCTTGACTGTGGCCTTGAAGTGGACTGAGAAGATGGTGGTCTCTTGGTGACATTTCCGATATCTGAAGACCTTGATACTGATCTGGGTACTTCAGATGCTCTTCTTCGTGATGATAGTGAGGTATTTCTATTAGGCAATTCAGATTGTCTTCTTTGCAATTTATTTTTACCAATTTCTAGCATAACGGAATCTAATACCGCCTCTTTAACGAAAACACCATAGTTTTGTTGGCATTGGAAATACCTTTTGTTGTTAACAGATCCATCATTCTTACCCTTTGGTTCGTTTAACTCAACACCAACCCAATTTCCTGGAGCAAATGAAGTTTCACCGACGTATCGCACAATACCAGGCTCTCCTTTGAAACTAACAGCATCACCAACAGTGACCATTGCTTTTCCTCCTCCGATCGAATCGATCAAAATCTGTTAAGCGCGCGCCAGTAAAAGATTATCAAAAATACTGGTTAAAGTTTAGTTAAAAAAAGACCATGTTTATAGTTTCGAGCCCTTTCATCGCTAAAACAAAAGGAAAAATTCAACCGCGAATTTGGTGATGTTTTTTTTTTTTTACTCATTATTTATAATTCCCACTCTTTTAATACCAAAACGCGTTAAATTTTAACAATGAACGATTCACACCAGCGGAGATAATTTTTGTGGTGGACTTTGAAGACACACAAGACAATAGCGGTTAAATTTTAGAAATTAGAAAAGAAGAGGATTAAAAGAAGAGGATTAAAAAGAAGACACACACACGCACAATATGTCCATTCCTCGCAGATCCAATATCAACCAACAACAACAACAACAACAACAACCGAGAGTTGCAGGACTATCAAACAACGTGTTACCGCCATCCCAGTTAAAGAAAGAGCTCTTGGAAGAACAAAAGCAGGAGATTAGAGAGGCCTTCAACCTATTTGATATGAATAACGATGGGTATTTAGACTACCATGAGTTGAAAGTTGCAATAAGAGCATTAGGATTTGATTATTCCAAACAAGAAGTGTTGAATCTAATCAATGAATTTGATAGAGACGATAGAAAGCAAATGCACTACGAAGATTTTTTTGCCATAATGGGAGAGAAAGTATTGAATAGAGATCCATTAGAAGAGATTCGTAGAGCTTTTAAGTTATTTGATGATGATAATACAGGGAAGATCAGTTTGAGAAATCTACGAAGAGTGGCCAAAGAGCTAGGTGAGAACTTGACAGATGAAGAGTTGAGAGCTATGATTGATGAATTTGATTTGGATAACGACGGTGAGAGTGAGTATAACTACACACACACACACACACACACACATCTTTAATGGTCTACTAACAACTATCATATAGTCAACGAAGAGGAGTTTATCAGTATATGCACTGATAACTGAACATGCCTACTCAGCAGTGTATAGAACAATGAACGCTAGATATAAATCCATCTCATCAGTAATGTTTGTAAATAGTATAATTTTTTTTTTGGTGTCCCATCGCCGTTATATTCCAACCAATAGAAATGTCCTGTCATTGTTTTGTCCAAAGATGGATTCCCAATGATTGTATCCACAAGCACATGACATTTGACGATTCTTCACTTGGATCAAAATACTCATAATTCAAATGAAGTTTTGGATCAAAATTAAGCTCTTTTTTTTTTTCTAATATATATATACATCTATTAAATCCGGGTAAAAAAAAATCTGAGAAAAAACTACAAATATGAAAAAAGTTGAAAAATCGAATGAAAATGGGTAATTTTAAAGTGATAATGAAAAGGGTCAATACAAGATATAGAAACGAAACTGGTTTAGTGTTTTAAACTTTGATATAAAGATGTCCTGGTTATCGAATGCTGGGTCTAGGTTCAGACTCGATCTACAAAAAATCGCAAGACACAGACTACCTCATTATCAAAAGATTCAAGATAAAACTCAACCGGCTTTTATTAAACCAACAGTTCCAATTGATTTAAAATCAGATGGTGAGGTTTCCTCAGATTTTACCAAACTGCAATACCTTGTCGGTGATAGAGTCATAATAGTGAAGGGACCAAAGACCGGTAACATTTGTAAAGTGAGTCGTCATGGTGAACATGGTGCTTATGTTTTGGATGAAAATGGTCCAACTAGTACCGTTGTTGTACCAAAGCAATTTTGGACAGAAGGTCAAAGATCTCATGTTGTCACTTTCCCAAAAGCTGTCACAAGGGATCATATAAGGTTGGTTGCGGAGATTGAAGATGAAAAGACAAATAAAGTGAAAACGGTTGCCATAGACAACCTTGAGTTCAACTCTGGTAGTTATTACGATGAAGACTATAAAAAGGTATTACCATATAGATCTGTATATGGATCACCGGATCTGATTATCCCATGGCCAAGACCTCAACCATTAGAAGAAGATGGTCCTTTATCCACCTCGGTGGATGACGTTAAAGAACGTTCGTTCTTTGTACAATCTTTAATCAAAGATCAAATACCACAAGATGCACTGCTAACAATAAGAAATCCAAATTCCAAACATAGAAGGGCCAAATTGACTCGTACCGATGTTAAGAGATTAACACCACCAGATATGCCATTGAGTGAAACAAAGAAGGCCTATCTGTTGGAAAGGGCCCAATTGAAAGAGAAGAAGTTGTTTGGTATAACCGATGAGATGAGAGAATTCTTAGGTAAGAAAGTCAAAGAGCATGAGCTTGTTAGACAGAAGCAACTCGACGATATTCGAGCAGAACGCTAACTCTGATATCTCTAGCGTCTCTATATATATATATATAAAAGGTCTCAATACTAGAGCATGTACATACGAATAAACAATCCATATAACAACTCATAAAGCTAATGTTTCCCCCTTTCTCATTCTCTCTTTGATCACCAATCATTACTTCCATCACCACATGTTTTTTCACTCCATTTTAAAAAACTTTTATCATTTCAAGGGAGGGCCCTTGAAAAAAAAAAAAAAATGCAAAAACAAAGAAAGAAAAAAAAAAAAAGTTTCATTTTGACAGATAGATCAAAGTATATAGATAAAGATATATAAGAATTTCGTTCTATTTCTTTTTCTTTTTGTACTATTATATCATCATCTCAAGCCATGGTGTTTGATCCTGAAAACCTTCCTTATTTGAATCCTCAGTCCGATAGAAGAGTTGCATTGATCACTGGTGGTAATAGTGGTATTGGGTTCTATACAGTACTACATCTTTATCTTCATGGTTATATCATTTACATTGCTGGTAGAAACTACAACAAAGTTGAGAAATCTATAAAGGAGATCAAACAAGAAGCTGTAAGAAGAAGACAGAGTCAAGTTGTTGAGATAGACTTGAACCAGAGATTTTTAGGAGAGTTGAAATTTCTAGAGTTGGATCTATTAGTATTAAAATCCGTTGATAAAGCAACTAAACTGTTCAAAACTTTTGAAAACAAGATTGATCTATTGATCCTTAACGCTGGCATCGGTGGGATACCCTTTGCCATAACACAAGACGGCTTTGAAATCCAACTACAAACAAACTACATCTCACATTTCTTACTAACTCAAAGACTACTACCACTATGTAAAGGTAGAATCATAAACGTATCATCAATTGGTCATCGTTTAGAAATATTCCAATTTGGTCACAATTGGACTTTCAACTACACACCAAACATAATATCCACTTGGTTTAGATATGCCCTGGCTAAGACTTCAGGTATACAACATATGAAACTGTTATCGTTAAAACATCCAGAAATTTATTCATACTCGGTTCATCCAGGTTTTGTCATGAATACAAATTTTTTCAGCTATTGGACAAGAATCCCATTTGTTGGTGTATTTTTCTGGTTTTTGTTTCAAATATTTGGCTACTTCTTTGGTTGTTCAAATGAGGAAGGTAGTTATGCTACTTTAAAAGCTGCATTGTCAAATGATGTATTATTAGAGGAAAATGGATCTTATTTCACCACTGGTGGTGTATTGACAAAGTCTTCAAGAATCACTAATGATTTGAATAGTATAACTCATAATTGGGTTTGGACAATTAAAGAGTTGAGGAAAAGAGGCTTTGAAAATTTAGATTAAATTCATCATCAATTATTACCTCTATCTTCACTATTAGCTATCATTAATATTTTACATCATTTGCATTACATATCATACATTGTAGGCGTAAGTTTACAATTGACATAATCTTTGTAGAGAAAATACTCTTTTCTTTCTATATACTAACTAAACGTTATTAATTAAAACACCTGGTTGACCAGGAACTGCACTATCAACAATCTTACCAGTAACGGTAATTGGAACCTCTTCATTGCTGAAAACATCTTTACCAATTTTACTACCGTTTTTAAAATAGATAACTTGATACTTGTCAACTTTGACTAAAGATGGTGCCTTTTTAATACTTTCAATTGCTGATTTAATCGTCTCCACTTCATCAAAGTTTAACTCTCTGTTGAAAACAGTTTCTGGAGATTCTTTAACTAAACGTTGTTTTAAACTGGAAATAAATGGCATAGCTCGTTTCATATCTTTCCCAACTATCTTTTGAATAGTTTTACTATCATCTAAGGATTGTTTTTCAAATAACTCACGAACTAATTCAATATAGTTGTTTTGCCATTCTGGGAATGATTCAGATACAAAAATGGTTAGCTTGACTCCCTTTGTTGAATCTAAATCTGCTGTTTGCTTACCCTTTTTCTTCTTCAACAGTGAACCTTCAGTCTCACGAATTAAACGAGTTAGAGAACGAGAGTATTCTAATGAATTCGAAATAGATGAATCAATTGGTTTCGTTGCTCTTGGGAACTTGACATTTTGAACACTGGTCTTGTTATTCAAAACTTCTCTCCAGATATACTCAGCAAAATGTGGAGCAATTGGAGTCAACAATAAAGCTTGGGTTTCAATATAACGTAGGACTAGATCACGATGCATGACATCAGAAGCTTCACGGTAATAATCACGACTTGTTTGGTAATCGAATAATCCAAATTTCAATGCATGTTTATAATTAGTGTTATCATAATGTTTATATGTTTCTTCAATCAATTCATTCAACTCATTTTCAAATGCAATATCAAAAAAGTTAAACTCACCAGTTCTAAACTGATCAATATTCTTAACAGCTTCTTCTGACCACTCTTTCAAAGTTGTTAAACGTAAAATTGCTGCATTCGCACTGGATTCTTCAAAATTAGCATCTTCAACTGTATCACCAGCATCTGCCAAGGCAATACGTGATGCATCAGCACCAAATTTCAAAACGATTTGTTCCAAAGTCATGAAATTACCAGTACTCTTGGACATCTTGTTATTGTTCAACATCAAATGACCATTTGCACGAATACCACCTGGCCAAAATTTCTTTGGGAAGATTGCAGTATGTGTATAGATGAAAAATGTTAAATGATTTGGAATTAAATCTTTACCAGAGACACTGACATCTAATGGATAAAAATATTCAAATTCTCTTCTTAACCTTTGCAAGTTTTCAATTGGTATATCGGTTTTTAAACCTTCATCACGGCGTAAAAAGATGTAATCAAATACTTCACTTGTCAATTGTTCTGGTTTAATACCTAGTTCACCTTCAACTTGACCATAAAAATCTTTATGCAATAGATGAGCAATTGTATAAAATGATTGATAAATAGTTGAATCTGATAAGGATTCAACCAAAAAACTTTCATCCCATGGTAGTTTGGTACCTAACCCATATTGACGACAAACTGCCCAATTTTTCAACCAATCTAAAACTGATTCAAATGCGTTTTGAGTCTCTGATGTAAACGTTCTCATGTTATGTAATGCTTCTAAAGCTTGACTTTTCCATTCTTCTTCACCGTAATCAACATACCATTGATCTTCTAATGAAACAACACAACTATCACCAGATCTTGAAATCACTTGAGACTCAGGTTCGTTATAAACAAAGGCATCACCTGATGCAATTAAATCAGCCTTGACCTTATTCTTTGCAATTTCAACTTTTTCACCTTTATAAGCACCAATTGTCACAACACCGTTATAAAAACCTTCTTTATAAGCAGCTTCTTTAGCCTTGGCTAGTTGAATAGCATCCTTTGGAGATTGGATTTTCAATTCTTTCACTAAAAATTCAGCAGTTAAATCACCGTATTTATCAGTATGAATGATTGGAACGGCTTCTTTGACCCAATTTGGATCAATACCATAATACTCAGGTTTATTTTGTAAATCTTTAGAAGTGATGTAATCATCTGGAGAATCTGACGGAACACAAGTAACAACACCTGTACCCTTTGTAGCCAAGACTGTTTCCATTGGTAAAACTCTCAATTCATCATACACGGATAATGGAGCTTTAATCTTTGATCCAATTAGTTTAGAACCTAAAACAGTAGTAGTTGATTTATAATCACCACGAGTTGGAGTGATTTTTTGGAAAGACATGTTTTTATAAGCACGTTCAGTTGTAATATAATACTCTTTACCATTGTCAAATATACCATATTCGATTTTTGGAGAAACAAAACAACAAGTTTGACCATACATAGTTTCAGGACGTAAAGTAGCAGCAACTAGATAAACCTTTTTTGTAGAATCTAATTTTTCAAGAATTGATTTATCAAAAAATTCAATTATTTCAATTTTAATACCAGTGTATTCTTGTGGAGTAACACCTTCACCAGATTGTCTATCATGATCCATACAAGGTTGACCATCTTTTTCAGAATAGATGGTATATCTTTCACCAAATTTAATTCTTCCAATGTCTTTTAATCTTTGAACGTGCCATCTAACAAATTGATCATAAAATGGATTTAAATCAGTTGTTATCATAGAACGACGCCAATCGATACGAGCACCAAAACTATCACAATCCTTTTGACATAAAGGTGGGAAATATTCTAACCAATGTGTTGGATCAGAAAATTTATATAATTCATCTCTTGCAATACCTAGTTGTAACATAATTTCAAATTGATATTTACCACGACCTTGTTTAGCAGCAGCTTTTGATTTCTTAGCTTTGAATTTTGATGGATCTGTCTTGACTAATTCCTTTGGAGTTTCAATTTCATCTTCTTCAACCTCTTCTGGGACGTTTAAATAATCTTTACCAAACTGTTCAGCTTCACGAGTTAGCTTATCAGCACAAGCACGAATTGGCATACCAGTACAATGGAAACCTAATGGGAACAGAGCTCTTTTACCACGCATACGTTCAAACCCAATGGAGTACTCAACCTTGGATAAAGTGAAACAATGGCCTGCATGAAGAACACCATTCATATATGGATATGCCATTGAACTCATGAATTTTGGATGAGCAGCATGAATTTGATCAATATCTGTCTCATCGGAATATTCTTCTAAAGTTGGAGCATCCCATTCGAATGCCTTTTCATCACTCCAAATCTTTTGATACTTCTTTTCAATCTCGATCAACGTATCTCTTCTAGAAGTCTGATGCGAATATGTTAGTAAACCCACTTCTTTTAAACCAGTACTCATTTTGTCAATTGGAAAAAAAATTGATGAGGTGAAAAGACTTACATTTTCTAGAACAATTGTCTTAGCTTCAGCCATTTTGTCAAGCTTTAATTATTCAAAGGCCAAGAACAAATTAAACTTTTGAATAATTACTTGAAAATTAAAAATATCAAAGTATAAAAGAATTACTTTCAATGGAAACCAAAACTAAAATAAAAGTGTCAATAATTAACTCGTCTTTGATTCAAAAACTTTTTTTTTCTGTTTTTCACCGACCAAAAAGAAAAAAAAATTTTGGAAAACCGAAAAATCAGAAGACGCTTCAAAAATGTAAAACTTATTCGCGTGTCACGTGATACAAACAATTAATCACTGAAAACCGAATACAAAACAAACCGATTCATATTTTTTTTTTTTTTTCCCTATTCTTAATGTGTATTTTTTTTATTTTCCCGATAGTTGAATTCGCAACAAGAGATCCAAATATAACTATTATGACTAAATCTAGAAACTCATTAATTACCAAATGAGTGTCCAACAGTAAATTGGACTAGTAAACTACAAAGTTAGTTTTACCCTATATAGGGTTTATATAATTTATATATAGTTTTTCTCCAACTAATACACATTAAGAACAGGGGAAAAAAAAACTGATCTTAGCGTGTGATTTATTCCATTTTACAAATAAGAGCAACTTGAAGAGGTCTTTGAGTAAAAGTCAGGATATAACAGTATCCTTTCCCTCATTTAAATATCACTAATTACCAACTTTTCAGGGCCAAAGTTGTCTACTTGTCTCAAACAATTTTATGACATAATAGGGATTACGTAATAAGAGACTACAAACCCCACGGCAATTCCGGATTAAATAAGATTTTAGCATTTTATTTTTTCCTGAACTTGATGTATATAAGGTGCTTCAAATTAAACTCTATCAAAATTATGTGTAGAATTTTCCAATCAACCCGAACGATATAGTGGACAGTTACTAGTCAAATTTGGCTATGAAGAGGTTCAATATAACAGTGACAGGTTAATTCGCAACAAGAGATCCATATACAACTATTATAACAACTCTTATATAGATTCTTTATCCTGATCTTAAGCACCTTAATTGGTGCTAGAAAAAATTTGGTTGGACTGAGTCATTCTGTGATTAATGAATTTTTAGATTTGCTTTTATTTTCCTGATCTTATTGCGTATTGGGATATTCTAACCAATGACAAATTAGTAGAGAGCTCTTTGGCTGTTGTGCAACTAAAAACATTACTTCAATCAGGATCACATAGATATAGGAACCATCTGGGGAAAGTACCTGTATGTTTGAAAACGAATATGAATCGCTCATGCTCTTCAAGGCTTTGAAATAATTTAGCCCCTAGGGAATAAAATCCATACAAAATAAACCCTTCAACCTAAACTAACGAAGAATCCCATTAAAATCAATCAACGCAAAGAACTTGAGACTGAAGCTCAAATTGATCAACATTGTCTTTTGAACTAGAACACTGGAACCGCTAGTCATCTCTGCAGTTGAAGGAATCAATGTAGATTAAAACAAATAAAACCTGGTTTCTTTTAAGACCTGAAGAACCAGTGTAGCCAATATCAGATACAATCAACAAAAATTAGAGATCTGTTAGCAAGAAATTCATACGAAATAACAACTGATACATATGAGAGATTAACTCAACTCTCTACTGAAGTAGAGAAAAAGATCAAACAGCTTTACTAGATGACAGCTAGAACTACCAATCTCATCAAAATAATAAGACATTTTGTAGTACTATATAACATGTACTATATACTCGTATTTAACACTGCTTAAAAATAGCAGAAGAAGAAATATACATAATCTTAAAAAAAAAAAACAGCAGATTGATCTGTAGTCGGAGTTATCTCTCTTGTAAAGGTTCAGTTTCAAATTGATTGATGATAACACCCGAAGCACGTTATGAATCCTCATTGAATATACTGATAGATGGCCAGAATTACTCATTTCTACATTGATGCATCAAAAGACTGCATTGAAAGATTTGCTACAACAGAATAAGTTCGTTGGAGTTGAAAAAAGCCAACAACAGTCTTGGTTTTTAAATCGCCCATCATCAGCTAAATGACCTTTTTAGGCCCACTCACCCAAGTATAGACGTATTTCATCCTTGAGTAAGCCAATGACGCTTTTGAGGCACTACAGGGGGCCAAGACATTGGAAGAAAATGAAAAATTCACTGAAAATAATGATGTATAATGAAACGCATAATTTGTTCTTCTTGGTGAAAATGGTTGCAAAAGGGTATCAAAAGAGACACAGATTTAAAGGTACATAATTTATATAGAATTTTCCAACTAATACACATTAAGATAAGGGAAAAAGAAAAAAGATACATCCCATGGATTTAAAGTCGTACCCATATGATTAACTCCCGTCAAACAGCCACTTGATGAATCTATAAATTTTATTTGTAAAATTTCATAAAGTGAGATGTATAAGAACATACGAGGCATAATAGGGGTGAGAAAAAGAGGTGTTTTTGGAATAAGCAGGAAAGTCAGCCAAATGTAATTTAAGCTGATTGACGCAGTGTGATTATGTACAACCATTATCTTCCATGAAAGATGATACCAATAGTGGGCATATTCAAATTTTTGGCCACCCGATTATTTAATTTTGGTATACCAAAAACACCCAAGTTATTTAAAATCATACTACGATCAAATGGTGATATCGCTGTTAATTTAATTTCAGCGAAAGATTAGGTTTAATTTCAAAAATGGGTTCCTAAATTGAAGTATGATTATTTTATAACTTATGCAACCATTCCATTTACTATACAATGTGATGTATGATCATGCGAGTGTCAAAATGTTAATATGCAAGGTAAAAGATCTGCAGACAGTTGTGACTCGAGTTTCGATAAAATCTTCCTACAATTAATTGAAGGTGCGTTTCTAACATAGTAAATAGCTCACTCAAAGCATTGCTTTGAGGTCACATATGTGTGTGGGGCGTTAATTGGCCATTTATTTGTACGGAGTAGGGTGATTGGCCCTTTGTTGTTGTCGTCCGGGTTTGTGCCGTAAATCCTACGAGAAAATGGCACTAAAAGCTGACAGCAACACATGTGAAAAATAGACCGAGAATCCGAATATAATCGACGTAACTATAGAAACATTCCTAATAAAAATTAAAATGCGATGTCTCCTTTAAATGAAGTTTCCGTCTACACTTTTAGTTTTAGCGACACCCTACATAAATTATTTATCACCTCACTTAGTTGCTTGATTGATCTAGCCCCTTTTCTTGATTATGCTTCATCTCAAAGGCTTGGAAATTTGGGTGTGCTTTGAAGTTTCACTGATCATCCTATTTGAGACTTTTAGAATCTTGTATAACCTAACAAGAATATTTGTACATCAACTTGACCACTTTTGGTTGCCTCTCAATTGTTGAGTCTGACACTTGATTCGTTATCTTTTTTCTTCGAAGGGGGTGTTTGAAAGTGGGTGTTTTCTAAATTAATATTTCAATCCTTAGTCTATATTCCAAATAAAACTGATCTTTTGGGGTATAAATTGACCTTAATTCCTCCTTTTTAATCTCAATAAACAAAACTTTGACCATAAACTCAGTACAACACTTCAAGTAGACAATATCGCTTACTATTTTTACAAAATGAAATTCTCAACCGTCGCCATCGCTATCTTACCATTACTTTCTGCCGTTAGTGGGTCACCAACTCCAAATGCTTTACCATGGGCTCAAGCTAACCCACAAGCTAATGCCGCTGCCCAAGCTTATGCTGATGCTTACGCTGAAGCTGTTGCAATCGGACATCCAGACGCTGAGGCCTATGCTTTGGCTGCTAGTGCTGATGACTGTGCCACCATTGCTTGTCATGCTGCTTGTGGTAATTTAATTCTTCAAGGGCAAGCTTGTTCAGCAGATGAATCTTATTCAGGTCCATACGATACTGATTGTTTGTGTGCTTCTGACTCTGCCTTCTTAAGCTTTTATCCAGCTTGTATGGATTGTGGATGGACATTATGGAAATACTACGGTGGTTATGTTTCAAGTGCTTTACAAGCTTGTGGAACTTTAGCCACAGAACCAACAGGTACTTTGAGATGTTCTACAACTTTGACAGATAGTTACACAATCGATTCAGAGATCAACTACTCTACAGTTACTGGTAATTGATCAATTGTTCGATCTCTTTAAACCCCGATCTTATTGACTTTGAGTCTAATATATATGAAACATTGAAACACAAACTTTTATCTACTGAAGCTTAACTTCTCACCTCGTAGAATAGTTGTTTGGCTTTCCTTCGTATTTTTAATGACCATTTAATTCTGAGTGCAACCAGATTTGAAGACTAATATTGACATAGGGAAGACCGGTGATTGAAAGTACTTTAGTAAAATACTCAGACCTGTTTCACCTAAGATGGTTTTTCATTATTGGGAATCGGTAACCTCTAACTCTTCAAAACGAAGATTCTAAGAAAAGAGAAGTTGAACAATTCAGGAGTGATCGGAGAAGCATGAAAGAAATCAGAATCCTAAATTAAATTACTTAAAAGAAGGAGTTGTTTTACGCCAAATTCACCACATTCTAGGTTCTAACACCTAGAGATCTTATATGAATTTCACCCACATTTTTGCATGCAACATCCTTATTTCTTAAAAAGATTGTGCATAAAAATTTACTTGACACCTGGAACCTATTAGCTAAAAAGATCTACAGTACTTATGCAAAATCAAGAAGCAGCATTGCATGATTCCCATGGATAATTTTTCATATATAGTAAACGTCCCTTCAGTTCAATGTTTACTCGCCTTGTATTGAGAGTTTAGCTTTCGAGTCGTCAAGGCTTTTTGCTTTTTGTCACCCTATTTGCCAAACTCTCTTACTTACATGAACTCGAAGCTCGTAGATAATTAGGTGGTTTCGAAGCAAAGTAGGAATCTGAAGGGTGTATTAAACTGTTCTCAGAGGCAGAACGACTTCATTTGTATAAGATATTCCACCTCGTATTCCAGCTACACTCTATGATAGTAATTGTACTTTTATTCACTTATCAAGATGATGATCTCGAATTAGGATAGAGTTTATTCAGGCTTAGTAGTGGCCTTGTATCACATTCTTTTTACCGAATAAATGGTTGCTGCCTAAACTTGCATTCTTTGCACCCTCAAAGCGAAAGAAGTCTTCGGGATTTCTGATTTAGATGGAATTTTGAGCCTCTACGAGACCCTTTCAAGCAGCAGCTTCATCTATAAATGCCCAGACGCATTAACAGTTTCTCGACTGGTTGGGTTTATTTCGTGAATATATCATTTCAGAATTAATTCTTAACAGCGATATCACAGATTAATCTGCCGCTTTTCGGGTGTCCACTACATGATAGTATATATAGCAGAAGGTTCTATTGTTACGTGGTAACCCGATGTGCTAAAAGATGACACCTCGTAAAATTTAATGCTACGAGAGGCAAGATGGCTCACAAATTTCAACTATTCGCTCGTTTATCTATCGTTGTTGGTGCTCT
>JAJMFM010000031.1:0-16901 GCA_030574875.1 Taiozyma peoriensis
AAACCAAACCAAACCAAGCCATGTTACCCGCACAAATTTTTATAGCTCTTCAAACAGTCAAATATCACTCAATTTAGTATTTGAAGTATTCTAAAATTGACCATACACTGTTTTTGAAATGTAGAGCTTTAAATCCTTTGGTTTACGTGTATTTAAAATTTAGCATCTCCAGAAAATATGAAAGGCTATTTTGAATTTATTTTTTAAAATTTGACACATAAAAATTTAAAAAAAAGAAGAAAAAAAAAAAGAAGAAGAAGAAAAATTCCGCCGTTAGGCGGAAAATTTTTGAAATTAACTATATAGTGATATTGTACTGACTCTGGACAACAAAATAGAGGCATTTGAAGCAAAAATCTTCACTTTCAGGCCACTTTTGGCTCATTTAATGCCAAAAAATTTCCCCATCATTTCTGGCGGAAAATTTTAATAAAATTTTTGAAACCGTCGCGCCTTCGGAACTCCATACAAAAAACATTGGAGGAGGGTTACTGCAAAAATTCAAATTTTTTTTTACTTTCCGCTATTAAGGGGTTACTCCTTTACAATCTACATTCTTTCACACTTGCATAGAAATTTCAATCATTCCGAAGCTAACGTGATAACAGAGCTGAGTATTTATATCGTTATAGCCTAAATCTACTGATAGCTGATTCTTTCTCTTGATTACACTCTTCAAGTTGTAGGTACAAATCTCCTGGTGAGAATGGTGACCTTTGCTTCAGATTTTTCGTTTTATTTCGTTTGTCTTCACAAGTTTAAAGACGAATTCAGCACGTAACTGTCAGGTACCATTTTGCTTGATTGAAAAAAATTCCCCGATTCATACATTTGATTTGTATTTCTTGATTTATTCAACTGGGGAATTCTGTTGTACTCTACTAGTGGAAATTGCACATGAAGATTTGATCTACATTCTTATCAAGTGTCTTAATTTGGAACTCAACATTTGTGTCCATTGACCACTTGTACATTGCATAGATTCATAGGTAGTTCTTATTAAACCAAAACGCACTACCACTCATACGCGTCATTACTCCTTGGAAAGCTCATCAACTTTTCAGGCATCATCACATCAAAGAACAATTGAAGGCGTCAGAGGGCCCGAAAGCCATCAGTATTGCCAGTTTAAATAGCACGGCTGTTCTCCATAAGTACAAGCGGATCTCAAGATCACCGAGGTAACTCGTAACGAATTCCAGACTACCTGATTTCCATTCCCCAAACTATTCACAACATCAAGAACCACAAACCGTTTGACCACTTACTGGCTTATACTTAACGCTACTACCAACCCTTGCCGCAAAGAGGTCCCAAGCTAAGTCCTTTAAGTCCAGCTTGAACAATCTCACAGTCAGAAAAGTGGAGCTTGGTCGGTGACATTCTTACTTTTTTATATTAAAGATTACAAGCATTCCACAGAGCTCTTCCATTCATTTATTGAATTCTCCATTGATTTTTAACGGTCTTGATACCACAACTACGGTTGATCCCAAATTCCAGCTCTTTTGTCCGTAACTAAACATTACAAAGCATTTACAAATTCAAACTCAAGTTCCCCAGAGAATATTTTTAGATTCTATAACTTTTGGAATTCAAAAAGCTCATTGAAGAGTCACTCTGAATCTCCCATATCAGAGCACTTCAAATCTTGAACCATTTGCATAACAAGGATTTTGTAAGTCTATCTCGTTGTTATTAAGATTGACAATCATATCTTTTACAACGATCAGGTGACATCCCATTTAACCATATATTGCTATACCAATATAATAGAGGGAATCTAAAATTATCATCATGGCTAGTGCAAACTCGGCAGTGTCTTTGACACCAACAAGAGCATTTATACCTCTTACAAACTCCAATTCTAACATGTACAGTGATCAGTACTCTGGTGGGTATTCTGAATCAAATCAATCAACTCCATCGTTGAGCTCAAATTTTCCTTCTCATGGTTTGATCAAGGTCTCTAACACTTCAATTTCTGAAGATTATGATTCGAATGATAGTTTATCTCTAAACTCAGGTGGTAAATTTGGTATTTATACAAAGAATGCTCCAATCACTGCGAATGGTTACGCTAACAGTGGCAATGGCAACAGAATATCATTTATCAGCACAGCTACCAATAGTCTGAAAGATCAAGAGGAAGACTTACTAAATGACAATTCATTGTTCACAGTTGACTCCCCAAAGAAGACCTTCACATCAAAACACAGCAAAATGCTGGATTTTAGCAAAGAAGAGGAGGAGTATTTCATGATATCTAATAATATACCAGATGAAGAGAGTAAATCAAAGAGCGATATTCCTAAATTAGGCATCGCTAGATCCAAATATCTCTTGAACAAAATTGTTGAATCTTATCACTCTACATCCGGTGGTGTTTTCCTCAATGATTCTATTTTCTTGAATAAAAAAATTTATTCAAGTCAAGAGACTATACCAAATGGTTCTGTCAAAATCAACATTATACAAGAGATTCATGAACTTTTGAACAAGTTTTTACCAAATCCCCAGGCTAGTTCCCTTACAACAGCAACTTCCATCAATATCAATAACGACCGATCAAGACCACCATCACAGGGAGACAATCCTAGAACCAGGCCACCTTCTACTCAGTCTCTCCTCTCCTCGCATGCTCCACCTAGTTTATCAAGCATTGAAACAACATTGGCTTATTACAAGAAACTTATGGATGCTTTCGATGTATTGAAGCCAGAAGTTCCATCTCAAATCCAGATACAGCAACACGATTACTTGAGTGATAGTAGTGATGGGTCTAGTATCTCATCCTCTCCAAGACAACCTCTAATTCAAAAAAGACTTTCCTCACAGCACTCTCAACAAAAGCTAAGAGGCCATCCTATTCAAAGAACTATCTCCACTGATTCAAAAAGTTCAGTCAACTCAGAAGTGTCATCAACCATCGCACAAGCAACAAATCATGACCATACAAGTGCAAACAATCCTCTATCTCCTAAGAAAGATGGTAAAAGACACAAGAGAAGTGAATCTTTAATCTTTGAAAAACTTAAGGGTAAGATTAAAGTAGGTCCTCCATCAAATAGATCTTCAAATCAAGCCAGTATTAGTAAAAATCTGAAACCACAAGGTTCATCCTCAGACCTGAAATCCAATACCTCTAATATCCAATTGGCTGCTGCCAATTACAATAATACCAACCAATATTTGGCGCCTTCCCCATCATATCCAGCAACATCAGCTCCACCATTCCTTTCACACTCAAGGTCCGTCTCAGTCTCTACAATAACCACTCAAAATTCATCAAGATCAGCAAGAGATCAAGCATCAATACAAGACTATATTCAGGCCCTGGAGTTTTTACAGAAAACTATTACCCAAGTTCAGCAAGAGTTCAGTGATTCCGAAAATGAAGATCTCTGCAATAGACTTAACTTGGTCCTGAAGTTTTTGAACGATTATATTTTAAAATTCCTATTGAATGACATATCCAGTTTGATCTGGAAGTATATGATGAAGTTTGTTCAAGAGCTCGTTTAGCGGTATTAAAGCCTCTGAAATGTGGAATATATGAACCCCATCATTGAACTCATACTAATATATATATATATATCGAAACTGCATTAAACACATGACCCTTAAGATTAATTTACACCTACCTTGCTCTCTTTCTTTCTATTTAACTTTTTCTATTACTTCCCCTAGTTTGTATTACTTTACCAAATAACTCTACTGCAGCCTGAGCAAGGTTGATCGAAGCTGCCGTCAGACTCCGAGATTGTGTCAAAAATATGTAGGAAAAAAAATAGAACTAGTCAAAATGGTGGGAATCAGAGTACAACTCATTGATACTTCATTCTAAATAAGTCTTGGTAATTTTTTGAAAGTGTATTTCCTCGAAAACCCTTGTGCATTATTACAACGGACTGAATTGAGCCTGCTTAAATTTAAAAAAGAATCACAATCGTTCAAACAAGAGAGAGAGAGAGTGTGTGTGTACAGGCTTTCTCCTATAAATATGGGTGCCTCCTGTGACGTTAAAATAGAAACAATAGATATCAGGGCTAGAGGCTACACAAGTCTAGACGCTTTACAAGGGAAGGTAATTGTTAATGTCTTTTCAAATATCACGCTAAGCTGCATACAGATATCTTTAGAAGGTATATCTAGCTCTTCGCTCCAAGGTCCAATCAACGTTAAAAGGGAAAATTTACCAACTGACAAATTTATCACTAGAGAAGAAAAACATACTTTGGTTCACGATACTAAGACTATATTTCCACCTAAGGATGTAAGGAGTTCTGGAAGCACGGCAAAGGAGTTTACTTTCAATCCAGGTGAATATGAGTTTGACTTCCAATTCAAAATTCCACTGAATAACTCATGTGCTACTGATGATTTGCAATCTTCGCCGAAGAAGAGATTCCAATTCAAGAGATCGAACTCAGATCTCTCTACAAACAACTCTGAAGGTGAAGTTTCGCATACCCTGAGTCCATTACCACCATCACTGAGTGATTTGGGGGCTTTTGCCTCCATTAACTACTTCTTGAGGGTTAATATAAAGAGATCATCGATTTTAAAGTCCAACATTCAAAAGACAAAAGCGTTGAACTTGACATGCTTCAATGGGGTTGATAATGTGCATAGGTCTAGGATGCTGAACTTTGTTAGAAAGGAAGCCGTATTCAAAGATAAGTTACCAGAAATCATAGCCATTGTGGAACCAAAAGTTAGACCTATACAAAGAGCTGCAAAGGAACCACCAGCGCCACCTAAACCTGTCTTGCAGCAAAAATCTTATGGGTTTCTACGAAGCCTGTTTTTTGGAAGCTATGAAGAATCTAATTCTTCTTCTGTTAGCAGTACCCCATCTCCGCTTCCGGTGCCTAGTCTTCCACCAAAAAACAATGAACCACCAACCCTACTATCGTTTGATGTTCCATTTTCCTTTGAAGCCAGATCTTATGGGTTTTTACAGAACATTGGAGAGCCCTTGAGTCTCAAGCTATATGTGCTTTCTAAGATAAATCCAAGCAGGTATATCGGTATTACAGGGGATAGTTCTGGACTCGGTGCAATATTTTTGAAAGAACTTACAATTGAGCTGATCACCTATACCCACATTAAAGCACAACCATTCACGAAGACAATTATAAATAGTAGGGTTTTATGCTCCTTGAGAACCACTGGAAGACTGGATCTTGCTTACGCTACAAAGTCAAAGGCATTGAATGAAATGACTGGGAATTCAATGTATGAATTGGAGATTCCTGATTCTATATTCAAGAATAATACAGTACCGACTCATTACAAGCCAAACTTTAAGACTTGCAACCTGGAAAGAAGATACGAATTCAAAATCAAAGCTGCCTTTGCTGAAAGTAAAGAGTCGAAGCATTTGAAGATAATAGAGTTGAACTGCCCTATAAGTCTGCTGAGTGGTATCTCACCCCCACTAAGTAGTGAGAATTCTCCACCCACAGCCCAGCTACCAAGCTATGAAGAGGTTTCTGGAGCATTTACATAGATTGCATGCATATATATATACTGATAAATTAGATATATCTCCATTTACGTATACATAAGTAGCTTATAAATTTGCAGTTCGCTTAGGTTGGTAGCGCAACCGGAGCAACAATTTATGTAGATCAAAAAAAAAAAAGTACATGGCGAAGTAATGCTAAGAATTTTTCCACATTGTTGTACCAAAACCCTTTAAATATCAGCTGGATTTAATTCAAAAATTGAACAATCTCTTTTCTAAACTCTGGGGACCTAGTGATTAATTTGTCAAGTTTTATTTTCACGAGCAATTGACCTCTATACAGATTTATATGCCCTGTAACCATGTCCAACATCAAAATCATCTATGATTCCCCTCGTCCTAATAAAATATTCACTAGTCTGGATAATATAAGTGGTAAAATTCTTGTCCAAACATCCAGAGAAACAGACGTTGTTAATATACAAGTAAAACTGGAAGCGATTTTACAATCAAGGATCGAAAGAGCTGTTAGAACGCAGAATGGGAGCACAAGACGAGTGACCAAGACAGAAGACCATGAACTTTTGTATGACGTTGCAACGCTTTTCCCACCTGATAACGTCCAACAGGTTTCCAAGAGTAAATATTTCACATTAGCACCAGGTAATCATGAGTATGATTTCAACTTCCAGTTCCCAATGAATGCTCTATGTGCTGATAAATCTCCTGAAAACTTAAGAAGCTCTAATTTTAAAAATAAAGCGAGTGAAGTAAGACATGATTCACATAGAAGCAGAAATAATAATACAAGTGCATACGGTCATAGGGTTTTTATATTACCGCCATCTGTTACGAGGAGTCAAATTAGCTCTGATAATTATTCAATTTCATACTTCTTGAAAGTTACAGTGAGGAAACCAGGCTTATTATCAACAAATGCTAGATTGACTGTTCCTTTGAAATTTACTACATTTGATGACATTCAAGATGCTGTAAATAGATCAATACCGCAGCAGCTGAAATCTAAATTTATTATCTTTGAAAATAAGAAGCCAGAGGGATCTTTGCCAGATGCAAACGATGCTTCCTCATCATCCTCTTCATCGAAAAGGTTTTTTGGAAAGATTAGGGGTAATAAATCAGGTCAAGGACTAGATGTTCCATTCCAAGTTTCTGTACAAATTCCAAAGAACTATTTTCAAGGTGGTGATTACATACCTATTAAGCTCTCACTTCTTACCCCAAAACATCCTAATACATTCAGAAGTGCTATCTCAGATACTGTGACAAAGTCAGGTAATGCAGCAGAAAGCACTGGGGTTGGTGCAGTTTACTTGAAAAATCTAGACATTCAATTAGTAGATGTGTCGAGATATAGAGCACAAGACTTCTTTGATACACAAATCGTTCGCCACACAGTCAAAAAGTTAGAAAACGTTGCAAGAGTTGATTTAGCTGAAGCCAATCCAGAGCCTATAACTATTAGTGGGTCTGGTGGAAATAGCAACATCACTGAGATCTTGTACGAAGCTCTAATTCTCGATAGCTCAAAAACGTTTCAGGTACCTTTGAATTTAATTCCTTCATTTCAAAGTTGTATCGTTGAAAGAGGTTATGCTTTACAATTATCGCTCACATTTTCAGAAAGGTCTGATTCTTACAGAACCAAAAAGATAGGGTTGGACATACCTATTGTGATTTTGAGTGGGACAAAACTGAACAGCGATGCCTTGGCATTAATTGATAGAAGCAGTGTTTCGGCTCCTAATCCACCAGCATTGAGCGCACCAGATCACCCACCTCCAGGTTGGCAGGAGGGCCCTAAAACTTCGACTGTTTCCCCACACATATCAGGCGCACCTAATCATCCACCTCCAGGCTGGGAACAAAGACCACCAAATACTTCGAATGTTTCCTCACACGTACCAGGTCTTGCTTCGCCTACTGAGTCAAAGCCTGCATCAAATGCTCCAGAATATGCACCTGCGGCTGAAAATGACGGGGGCTCATCAAGTACGCAACAAGCTACTGCACCTGACCTACCAAGCTACACACAAGCTACAGGGAGATAAAGTACTTAACAGTTTAATATAACATTGTTAGTTTTTCGTTCATTAATTGTTAATTTCACAGCTTTCACGTAATTTCCAACTTCTTATTCAGCCAAACTCTCTAAGGCTTCTTTCACGAGATGACTTCCTTTCGGATCCAAATTCAAAGCTATAGTGAATTGCTTTATGGCATCATTCTTTCTATTGGATAACCTGTACAATTGACCCAATAAGAAATGAACACTAGCCTCATCAGGTGCGATTGTAGCCAAGTATTCGAAATCAACCAATGCAGCATTATACTGCTCCAAAGAAAACAATAGTTGTGCTTTTTTAAATAGAGCTAAAGCACTTTGAGGTTGAACTTTACAGGCCAGCTCGTACTGTTGTAATGCTTGATCCTTTCTACCCAATTTTTCAAGCATCATACCAACACAACACATTAAAATAACATTAACAGGATTTATATCGATGGCTTTTCTGAAATGAAATTCAGCTCTACTAAAATTTCCCAACTTCAAATATACCATACCAATACCGTATAAAGCATTGTATTGTCTTGGATCCATTAATAAAGCATGACGGAAGCTTTCTAAAGCGTTTTCATAGGCATCATTTGCCACAAATTCATGGCCTTGTAAAGTATAAGCGTAAGAAAACTTCTCATCTATTTGAGTTGATCTCTGGAAACATTTGATTGCTTCATCCGGTTCTCTTGATAACGAAAATAAATTTCCTATGGCAACCCAAACTTGTGGAGAGTTTCGATTTACAGCCAATAATTCGTGTGCTAAGTGGCATAATTCAACATCCTTATGTAAATGCCATAAAAGGGTTGAATAATATTCCATATCTTCCAACCTTGTGTTATCTAATTTTCTCAATTTTTGGAAATAAATTTCTGACTCTTCATAATTGACAATCTCAAAATGCAACCTACCTAGTTTACTTAGCACCCATGGTGTATTTAAATGTGTATCCGGAAGCGAGCTTAGTGTCCTTATTGCTTTAAAACAATCATATCGACTCAATGATTTATAACCTTTGGCATATATGGAGAAGATGTTTAAAACGTGCTGATCTGCCAGATCTTCATTTGACAAATAATCCCTTTGCTTAGTGGTATGATGATGTTGATCAACAAATGTGTTTGATAAGAATGATTTACCCCTTTTAGACGAAATTTCACTAATGGAATTTTTTCTAGATGTTGAATTTGTTGTTGGTTGTTGTTGTTGTTTGCTGGAAAGCGGTTGTGAGATAAGTCTTGACGTAACTTTTGATGCAGTAAATCTTGAATGTCTTTTGATTGTATCGCCATTATTTATCACTGGTGGCTGTTTAAACGTATCCCTGTGTCCATTATTGTTACCGCTAGCACCATTCGTTGTCGGGGCATTCGCAGTTGGTGCCGTACTTGTTGTTGTGGATGATCTAGTCTTTCTAGTTGGCGCATTAGGCAATGATGGTTGTTTCAATCTTGGCGTTTGAAATTCTGGACTGTCCTCTCTTGTGAGATCATCGATTGAAATGCTTGAACGAATAGATGATTCACTTATACCTAGTGATTTATGGTTGGGTATGGATTGAGTATTTATTGAAGTATCACCAAATGGATCTCTTGAATTGAATTCCGATTTGGCTGTATTACTTATGGAATGATCATTATTCAGTCCAAATGAGATACCTGGTGATGTTTTATAGATTGCCTTTACTCTTACATTAGCACCCATTTTATTTAAGTGTTCAAAAGATTCCCATATAAATGGATTTTTTTTAAGCGCTTTAGAATGATTGATAGCACTTTCCTTTTTGTCACCTATTAGCTGATATAACTTTCCTAGTAAGTTATAAAAAACAGCAGAATCCGGTATAAGTTTTCTTTCAAACTCGTAGTTGAAATTAAAGTTATCTGGTGATGATTCCCATAAATGTTGTGTACTTTTTAAAGAGTATATCCCTTCAGAACCCATGGATAATGCCAGTGCAGCTTTAGCAAAAATGAACGAACATCCAACGTGTTGAATATTGGCAGTCAAATTATAAGCGGCCTTGAACCTCTGAGTTTTAAGTAATACTAGACCGTATAGATGGATAGAATCATGATCATCAACGCCAGCTTCTGCTAACAATCTTTCTGCAGCAAACTCAGCAGACTGTAAAGAGTCGTTGTCCAAATTATAGATGATTATGGATCGCAACTGCCTTATTCCATAGTCCTTCACGCTCATACTAACACAAAGAGCTGGTTCTTCTCTGTTCAGAATAATAAATATACTCCATAGAATATTGATTTCAATCCAATCTATTGTTTATACGCTATTAGAAACATCTATTTGTTTTGATTTCCACAAACATCACATAAAAATCAAGCTGTCATGTGACAAAAAAATAATATTTGATTATGTCATCAAATTCACCATCATTCTTAGGCCCTTTTGTCAATTCTGCAAAAGACTAAAAACTCGTTCCTGAGCCTCGCTAATTCTTATTTTTTTTTAGTGCCGTGAGCCTAGAATGTCGCAAATCCTAGGGAGACCAAGGCCATTATTGGCATGAAAAAACTGACGCGAATTAAAATTTTGTCGTAATTTTGTTAACACGCTGTTTTTCTGTTAATGAAACTGCTGCTGCTGCTAATGCTGCCAATTAGAAAAATTACTGAAATACAACACTAAAATAAACTAATAATCTATGAATTAAAGTCTAAAAGAGAAAAGTATCAAAAAATAAAGCTAAATAAATACAAAAACAAAAAAAAAAACACACAAAAGATTGATAAAACCCATTTGAAAGGGAAAAGATTTAAGAGCATAGATATTTGTTGCGTTAAGGAGACAAACAGAACAAACGTCAACTTTCCTTGCAGACAGTCAAAATATGAAATTCAGTCTGCCCTTTTTGAGCCTGGCTGTTTCATTGGTCTACGCACCATTTACTTTGGCAATTGATCCATTTGGTAAGTTCAATAGTTTGAGAAATGACCAGACACAGACACCTACATTCATTCAATAAGACATACATTTCAATTGAAACACAATCAATACCAATTTTGAGGATCTTATTCAACACTGATAAAAATCGTTTTGAAATGGTTGTAACTTCGTGTCTGTCAATGGTTTCTTGTAGTTGATTCAAAATGGACTTTTTTTACTAACTAATCCGCGCTCTTTTGTTAGGCTGGACTCCTAATTATTTTAAAGAAGGTGATAAAGTTGATCTTTTGGTGAATAGAGTGGAATCAGACTCTACACAACTTCCCTATGCATACTATGATCTTGCATTCACATGTCCACCTACAGAGAATGCCAAACCATTACATCTTTCTTTAAACGAGGTGATTAGAGGTGACAGAATATGGGGATCAGATTATAAGTTGAGATTTAGAGAAGATTCTCCATGTCATAGACTTTGTGATCGTATAACAAAACCTGAAGCTACAAGGAGGGCTGATAAGTTGATTAGAAGTGGATACGTTGTTGAATGGTTAATTGACGATTTACCAGGTGCTACTACATTTATTAGCTCTACTGATAAGAAAAAATATTATGCTGCAGGATTTCCACTTGGGTTTGTTAGAGATGGTAGATCATACATTAACAATCATGTTATGCTTGTAATAAGATATCATACAGAAAAATCAGGTGAACAAACAATTGTTGGGTTTGAAGTTTATCCAAAGAGTGTAAGTAATTTCCATTGTCCTGGTGCAGCTAAAAATTTTGAAAATTTTGAGTTAAACGTTGATTCTGAGAAAAATACCATAATTCCTTTCACTTATGCTATTTACTGGAGAGAGGAAAAAGATATCTCATGGAATGATAGATGGAACTTATACTTTAAAAATGGTGTTAATGATGGTCATATTCATTGGTTATCACTAGTTAACTCTTTAGTATTAGTATCTTTTTTATCAGCAGTTGTTGGTGTCGTTCTATTAAGAACTTTAAATCGTGATATTCAAACTTATAACAATAGTGAAATTGATATAGCAACTGAAAATATTTCAGTAGAAACAGACAAATTGGATAATTTTAATAATTCAGGTTGGAAGTTAATTGCAAATGATGTTTTCAGAAAACCTAATCGTCCCTTATTATTATCACTTTTATTATCATCAGGGGTTCAAGTATTTTTCACAATTATTGGTGTTTTAGTATTTTCCACAGTTGGATTATTGGGTCCAAATATAAGAAATAGTGTTTTAAGTTCTGCTTTAGCATTTTTTATCATTGGTGGTACTGCTGCTGGTTATGCCGGTATTAGATTTTATAAGACATTTACACAAGAAGTTTATGTAAATAAATTTCTAAGATATTCGGTTTTATTTGGAGGTGCACTACCATTTATAGTACTTTTATCAGTTTTAATACTAAACTGTATAGTATGGGCTAAAGATTCTTCTACTGCTTTACCATTTGGTACAGTTGTTCTATTAATAACATTCTTCTTGGTTTTGGAAGTACCATTATCTGTTATTGGTGGTTTGATTGGTAATAGAAATCCACCAAGTACAATAGTTGCAAATTTACAAAAACCTGAAAAACCATTGGATTTACAACCAAGATTTTTACAGTTAAAGTATGCAATTCCTGTATTTGGACTAATACCTTTTGGTACCATCTACGTTGAATTACTATTCATTTTCAGATCAGTTTGGTTGGAAAAGACATCATTCTATTATATGTATGGATTTTTGTCATTTACAATTCTTTTGTTAAGTGTTGTCGTTGTCGAAAGTGTTATTGTTGCAATTTATCTATCTTTAACATATGGAGATTGGAGATGGCAATGGAGATCATTTTGGATAGGTTCAAGTGTTGCATGGTATATTCAAATCTATTCAATTTACTATTTTTTCACCCATTTGAACGTTACTGATTTTTCATCAATTATACTGTTTTTTGCCTATACGACGATACTATCTGTTTTAATTGGTTTGGCAACTGGTTCATTAGGATTATATGCTGCTTCTATCTTCATCTATAGAATATATGATGCTATAAAATCGGATTGAAGAGAAACCCAAAACATATCATTGAGGTGAAATAGAAACGATAATTGACATACATGAAAAGACAATGGCATTACAATATCATGATAAAAATCAATCATGATCAAAACTCACACAACACTGAGATACGCACCAGAATGGACCAGAATGGACCATGGATCCGTTTTGTTCATAGTGTTCTATATAGACTATTCCCCAAAAAAAAATTAAGAATAAACAAATTCGTTGAATATCCATTACGTAGTTCCATACAAATATGTAAAAAAAAAAGCGCCATCACATATATAATATACATATTCTTTACTGTGTTTGGTCCTGTTGTGCTTGTGATTGAGGTTGCTGCTGCTGTTGTGATTGAGGACGGTTCTGATTGTATCTTTGATTACCATCTTGGTTGAAACGACCACGATTGTTGCTGTTACCACCACGATTACTGTTACTATTACTGCTGTTGCTATTATTGAATCTTCCCGCATTATTTCTACCTCCCTGGTTATTGCTGAAGTTTCTATTTTGTTGTCTTCTATCTCCATTACCATCTCTAGAGCTACTATTATTACTACCACCTCTGTTTTTTTGACGTTGATCCTGATTCTGTTGATTACGAGCTTTTACCTCAGCTATAATTTCATCAGGTAATCTCAAGTATTTGATATCTTTACCTCTAACAAATATTTCTGGTAATTTTAAAAAAGTCTCACCATCAACGCTTGTTTCAATGGCTTCTTTTAACGTAACGTTCATTAAAGTGTCAACTTCTACCAAAACACCGTTTATGGTTTCGCCTGATTTTAATTCAACCAAAGTTGGCTGACCTTTGGCAGCTGTTAATAGATAGATTGGAAGCTGAATTGCACTTGAGTTAGTACAAATGATTTATAATTAAAATGCATGGGGATTTATTGACCAATTAAAGATTAAAAAGACAAGAAAGGGAAAAGATAACCATATGACACTTACCATTGTCTTTATTTCGTTGATTCTGACAGACTCCCTTTTCTATGACTTTAGTTTCTATTAGATATCAAATTTGAAAAGCAAGGAATAAACGTTACAAACAAACACATTACAACACATACACACACACACTATTTGATAATCAATTTTGTCCATTGCAAATTCAGCGTTTTTCCTCTTAACTGATAGTATTATTATTTCCGGAGACCAAATATGATATGCCATGTGATTTGTAATAATTTCCGACTTCTTATAATGATTATGTAATATTTTTCTTTGGTTGCCCATCAATTTTTCCTGTCAAAACCAAACCATTAAAAATTTATATTTCCTAAAACAGAACTAAACATTGTGCGCTTATTTTTCAACCAGTCTCTTTTTTTTTTTTTCTTTCCTTTTCAGACGCGTTGCAAAAATTTGTTATACTTACAAAAAGTGAATGTTTAAGGCAACAAAAAACCTAAAGTGTATGTGAGTGATAATTTGAGAAAGATTTGTTAGTTTAAGTCTGCTGGATTAGCTTGAGAAACTTGAAGCTGATCAACATTCAAAACCAACAACAACAAGAACAACAACAAAAATCTCTCGTAGAATTTGGTTCTATTTCTCCTATTAATCTTTTACTACTCACTACTGCTATCTATCATTACCGTTGACTACTATAAATTATATTCTGTCATCACCAATCACCTACACTATAACCAACTGAGCTCCAGTAACGGCAACGTGGCTGTTTATACAATCAAACCAATTGAAGAGACTATTATCCAATACACTATTCTGACAATTGACACGCACCCACCCCACACGCTCAGTTTTCAACAATACAGACCATGAGTAGTGAGGGCATTTATATTGCAACCTATTCAGGTGTAAGTATACCAAATTGTCTATCTTAAGATCCGAAAGATTAATACTAACCGTTGACCGTAGGTTGAGGTTTATGAATGTTTTATCGATGGTGTACCTTTAATGAGACGTGTTAGTGACGATTGGGTTAACGCTACACAAATATTAAAAGCTGCAAAATTCCCAAAGACTCATAGAACAAGAATCTTGGAAAGAGAAGTTCAAAATGGAGTTCATGAAAAAATTCAAGGTGGATATGGTAGATTTCAAGGAACTTGGATTCCTTTGAAGATGGCTCGTCCTTTAGCTCATAAGTATAAAATAACTGATGATTTAGCTCCAATATTATCGTACGTTCCAGATCCAAATAAGCCTTTGGAACGTAAGACAAAGACAAAGCCAATTCAAATTGAAAAGAGTAACGATGGTAGTCCAAATAAAAAACCTAGAAGGCTTTATAATACTAAAAAAAGAAGAGAAGCTGCCGCCGCTGCTGCATCTGCCTCTAATTCCACTGCTGATGGAATAACGGGAGGTAATACTAGCGTTCTTAGTGCGACAGAAAATGAGTCCAATAGATCTAGAGATTCTTTATCAAATTTATCTGGATCTATAATACCCCCTTTGGCTTCCTCCGATGGTAGAAACTTTTGGCAACAGCACCATGCTTCAAATAATGAATCTTTGAAGCATAGTTATATACAATCATCAAATCCCCTACAACAACAACAACAACAACAACAGCAACAACAACAACAACATCAACAGCAACAGCAGCATCAACAGCAACATCTCCAATATCAACAAAGCATAGCTCCACCTCCAAGACCACCACAGTTCGGACAGAGTCAACAAAATCAACAGAATCAAGAATTCTATCAAAGACAGTATGCTCTGCCCCAACAACCACAAATTCAACAATATACCCAACCTTACCCTCAATCGCAATATCAATACTCACAGCAGAGTGTTCCATTGCAACAACACCAACAACAACAGCAGCAGCAGCTCCCACAATCTTATTCATATCAGCATCACAAGTCCAAAAATTCAGCTGAAAACTGGTCCCAAGATGACGCCTCCACAAATATGGATGATGTAATGCGAGACTCTGATACTTCAATTTCTTCAGAACATTCATCAATGCATCCAACCGATTCATCAAAATCTGGAAAGGCATTATATACTGAATCTTTAATATCCTTCTTTAGTAATGAAACTGAAGTCATACCTCAAGTGTTACGTCATCCACCTTCTGATTTCGATTTTAACGAGCCTATCGATGAAGAAGGTCATACTCCATTACACTGGGCAAGTTCAATGGCTAGTACCTCGCTTATTGAACTGTTGATCAAGCATGGCTCTGATCCATTAGTACCAAACTCTAGTGGACTAAACTGTGTATCACGTGCTGTTTCATTTAACAACTCATATCAGAAGCAGAACTTTCATACTATTGTTGAGTTAATGAAGAACTGTCTGTATACTCCAGATAGACAAGGTCGCACCCCTTTACATTATTTAGCTGAATCAAATGGTGCAAAGAATCACATATCCAAGTATTATGCAGAGAGTATCATAAGGAGATTATCAGATGAGAATGGGAACTTGATTAAAATCGTTGTCAATCATAAAGATATCAATGGAGAGACTGCAATCGATATTGCTGTGAAGTTGAACAATTTGGAAATTTTACAAATTTTAAAACCTTTCTGCAAAAAACCTCAAGTCAATATAATTGATCAAAGTCTAGCCTTTGACGATAAAGTCGAACGAGATGATACTTTCGATAATGAGAGCGGTGTGGATAATGACAATGATGGTTATGATGTCGAAAATCAACGAAGATTCCCAAAAGATGAAGAGGAGGAGAATCATGACGATACCTTCACCAGAAAGATTAGAGACTTGAAGACTCCTTCGATACCCAATTTACCGTTAAATGAAGTTGGGCCTATTCTAACTTCTATGTTAAGTTCCTTGGCTGACGCTTATGATACTGAATTGAGCAACAAGGAAGAAGAAAGCCAACATACTCAGTCTGTTTTGGAGAAATTAAAATCTGACATTGCCATCACAGGGGAACAGAACAAATTAATCATAAGCCAAATAGACGAAGGTGCTACATATGAAGAATTGCAGGCGAATGTTAAAGAGTTGGAAGAGTTCTGTAGTGAGAAATCTCACCACCTAAACAAAATTTTGGAAAGGTCTCAAGCACTGAATTTGGCAAAGTTGGTCTTGAAAGAGGAGTCATCTATAAAGAATACCGTTAAGGATGAAAGACTTGACCAATATGAACTGGGTGCCGGTTTGACAAAATTACAACTCAAGAGAAATAAAATGATCTCGAATATAATCAACGAATTCACAAATCAAAATATTAACAAAAAGATGAACAATTATAGAAGACTTATCTCCATCTCTTGTGGGCTGAAGATTGAAAGCATCGATGAATTGATTGATGAGATTGAAGCTGATTTACTCACTACAGTCTCTCACAAAGTTGACTAGAGAGCGGATTGTCAATCACATCATAATACAATAACCTTACATA
>JAJMFM010000031.1:17001-153468 GCA_030574875.1 Taiozyma peoriensis
TTTTTTTTTTTTTTTTTTCTAGTTTTTCGAATAAAATTATACATTCTCTAATCTCTCTTCAAGATTTGATTTGAATTCTTATACTTTTAATTGCCTCATTCTTGTTTATCACTCATTCATTTATTGTACTGTCTACGACTTTAGTCAATATAATACATAGCTGAGTTCCCATTCATTTCGGCAACAGGAATACCAAAAACCACCATGTCTCATCAACAGTTGGTACAAAAGTTGGAAAGTACTTTTTCTCAAGTACTTTCACCAGATTCAAATGCCATCAAAGTTGCCACGAATCAGCTATCAGAAGTCTTCAAACAACCAGATTCTTTACCTGCTGCCATTTACATTACTCAAAATAACCAAAATGAGCACTTGAGAAAATTAGCAGCTGTTGAGTCAAGAAAATTGGTTAGCAGACACTGGGAATCTCTTGATGATTCCACAAGAAAGGGAATTAAAGATTCTATCTTAACCTTTGTCTTCACTGAATCAAACCAAAGCATTCGTCATTTAGTTGCTAGAATCATTGCCTCCATTTCACAATACGAATTTGAAACAAACTCTTGGGAAACTTTACTACCAATCTTGGTTAATGCTTCTACTGATGACTCTAACATTGCAGGTAAAGAAACTGCAACTTTCATTTTGTTAACTCTTTTGGAAGCTGAAATTGCTGAACTAGGTCAAAACATTGAATCCTTCTTACAACTGTTCAACAAAACTGTTCAAGATCCTTCAAGTAGTGAAGTTAGAGTCAACTCCGTTCTAGCTCTATCAAGTGCTGCTGCCATCTCAGAAACATATATTGATACCACTCCTCATTTAGCCAAAACTTTTAGAGCTTCAATACCAGCTATGGTCCAAGTTTTGAAGGAAGTTATCGAATCTGGCAATATTGATATTTCCAAACAAGTTTTCAACTCATTTAACGACTTATTGTTATTGGATGCTAAATTATTAGGTGATAACTTGATAGATCTGGTCGATATTATGATTGATATATCAGTCAACACCCAAGTTGACGATGAAGTTAGAAACTTTGGTATTCAATTCTTATCATCAGCAACTACTTTCAGAAAAAACAAAATCTCTTCGAAGAAATTAGGTAAAAAGATCACCTTAGCTGCTTTGAAGATTGTTTCTGAAGAAGTTGATGAAGACGATGAGCTTAATAATGACGATGATGATAATGAAAATGAAGAAAGTGATCCAAACTCTTTAGCCCTAAGATTGATTACCATTGCTTCTTCAGAATTACCTCCTTCTCAAGTCGTCAGTACCATCTTTGCCCAATTGGGTCCACTATTGAGCTCAGCCAACAAATTTGAAAGAAGAGCCGGTCTGTTGTCTATCGGTTATGCTGTCACTGGTGCCCCAGATTTTTATACCACCCACATTCAAAAAATTGTTGGTGCCATCATCTCTGGTCTAAAGGATTCAGAAATACTAGTTAGAGCAAGTGCCTTACGCTCATTGGCCTCGTTAATTTCTGAATTACAAGAATACCTCTCTGAACAATATGAATCATTATTGCCATTAATCATTGAAATCATTGATTCAGCAACTAACAAGACTATTTACAAATACGCTTGTGTTTCATTAGACTCCTTGATTGAATTTATGTCAATTGATGCTGTCAGCAAATACTTGGAACCATTGATGCAAAAATTATTTCAATTATTACAAGCTACTGAGAGTTCCAAATTGAGAGCTATTATTGTATCAGCTATTGGTTCCACCGCTTATGCCGCAGGTAGTTCTTTCATTCCATACTTCAGCAAGTCTGTCGAGATCTTAGAACCTTTCATTCAAAACACTGCTTCAGTTGAAGGTTTATCGGAAGACGATATTGAATTGAGAGCTTTGACTTTTGAAAATATTTCAACTATGGCCAGAGCTGTTGGTTCAGAATCTTTCAGCCAATATGCTCAACCTTTAGTTGACGCTGCTTACACGGGTATCAAATCCGAGAGTTCAAGATTAAGAGAAGCTGGTTATGCTTTTATCTCTAATATGGCCAAGGTTTACCGTAAAGATTTTGCTCCATTCCTAGAAAAAATCATCCCGGAAATTTTCAAGACTTTAGAACAAGATGAATTCAACATTAACGTTAATGAAGATGACGATGAAGAGGATTTTAACGAAGAAGATTTGAATGAAAAATTCCAAGTTCACACTGGTATTACCATTGAAAAGGAAATTGCTGCCATCGCTTTAGCAGAATTAGCTTTGGGTACTCAAGAGTTATTCACTCCATATGTTGAACAAGCCTCGAACATTCTAGCTGAACAAGCTAGAGACTCTTACGGTATGAGAGAAACTGCTTTGACCTCTTTATGGAAGATTGTTGAAGCCATCATTTCAGTCACAGTTGAAAAGAAAAAATATCCAAAGGGTGTGCCAACTGGTTCTTATGTTGATGCTAGTGTTTTGGCTCTAATTCAAAAGGCAAGAGCTATCTCTATCGAAACACTAGCTGAAGAATTTGAATTAACTATGGTGTCTTCAATTTTAGACAACATTTCAGAGTTAGTCAAAAGATACGGTCCTATCATCATCATTGACAATGGGGACAGTACTGCTTTAGAAGATTTATGTCTAGAGTTAATGAATCTATTGAAAGGGGAACATCCATCGCAAACCCTAGACGATGATGAAGTTCAAGAAGAGGAAGAGGAAGCTGATGCTTCTGAAACTGAAGCTTTGATCCTTGAAAGTACCTTAGAAGTCTTGGTCAACTTATCTTTGGCTTTAGGTTCAGACTTCAACAAGATCTTCGGTGGATTCAAAGATGCCGTCTTTGCCAATGTCAACTCAAAGAGTAAGAACAAAAGAATCTTCGCCATTGGTGCCTTGGCTGAAATTTCATCAGGGGTGAAAGAATCTAACCCATACACAGAAGAACTGTTGCAACTATTTATCAACCGTTTAGAAAACGATAAGTCCGTTGAAGTCAGAGGTAATGCTGCTTATGGTGTTGGTATCTTGATTTCTCACTCTAGCACTAATTACTCCTCTCTCTATCCAAACATTTTCAACCTACTATCAAAACTTCTGACTAAAGTTCAAAAGCAAGAAGCCAAAGTTGACGAAGATGATGACGAAACTAAAGATGTGATTCACAGATCTTATGCCAATGCTGCTGGTTGTGTTGCTAGATTGGCCTTGAAACAACAAGACGTTGTTCCACTAAATGCCGTTTTACCAACCTTGTTCGAACATTTACCTCTAGAGGCTGCCTTCGAAGAAAACACCCCAATTTTCCAATTGATCTCTAGATTATACCAACAGTCTGATGCAAACATTGTATCTTATACTCCAAAGGTTATTGAAATTTTTGAACATGTCTTCATCAAGGAAGCTGAACGTGTCAAATTAGAAAAAGAATCCACTTTAGGAAGAGAAGAGAACATCGATAGATTCAAACAATTTGAAACTGAAGAATTGAAAACAGAGATCGTTGACTTGTTAAAATATTTGGAATCAAAATTCTCTGGAGTTGTCTCTCAAAACCCAACGTTAAGTAAGGTCATTGTTTAAGTACAATCTTTATCTTAATACCTGTGCATTTATTCTTTCGCTTGTTCGTTAATACTATAGAACCCCTTTGATCTTGTTATCATTCGTAGTTAAGGCTTGTATACATTTCTAAATTTTGAAGCTTATGGAAGTTTCTTTGTGTTAGCCAAAGCATTAATTACATCATGAACTCTTAAATTCCCGAGATGAGATTGTAACTACTTGAACGGAAAAAAAAATTGCTATCTATCAACAGAGTGTTCGCTACAAATGGGGAGGATAGCTTTATAAGAGTCATATCGATAAGGAATGACTGCCTCTGATTCAAAGAAATTAAAGCCCTCAGAGGAAGCAAAGTCTCCGAAAATTGACACTTCTAATGACATCTCAAAGGAACTACCAGAATTTACTTTTGAGAATGTCGTTAATGATATCAAATTTGGCGTGAAAGAACTCACGTTCAATCCTGAGCATAACATAGTTATAATTCCAATCCTCATTGTCTTTGAGTTGGTACTCTCCAAGCTTATCAGATCGTTTGTTCCTTATACAGAAATAGACTACACTGCCTATATCGAGCAGATCAAGCTAATACAAGATGGTGAACTAAACTATAAGTACATATATGGTGGAACTGGGCCCTTAGTCTACCCAGCTGGTCATGTCTGGATATATAGATTCTACTCTTGGGTAACAAATGGAGTCAAAGACATTCCGATGGGTCAAGCCTTCTTTTCCTATATTTATACTTTCAATCAAGCTCTTGTGATGATAATCTACGCTAACATGAATTTTCCACCTTGGGTTATTTCACTTGTTGTGTTATCCAAAAGACTACATTCAATTTATATTTTGAGACTTTTCAACGATGCTTTCACCACTTTGTTCTCTATCTATGCTGTGCTTGCTTTACAATACGCAAGCATTTGGAAAGGTAGTAAGAAAACAGCATCCAAGGTCTTAACTAACTTGGTAGCACCGCTTTTTTATGGTTTGGCCCTTTCAGTCAAGATGAATGCCTTGTTATACTTACCTGGTTTTCTGGTTGTGGTTTATTTCTTAAATGATGAGTTTCTTCCTTTACTTCTTGTTCCGATCAGTATTGTTGTTAGTGTCCAAGCAATTTTGGGTTATAAATTCTTGTTCAGTGGTCAAGAAATCAGAGAAAACTACCTAAATGCTGCTTTTGATTTCAAGAGAAAATTCTTATACAAATGGACTGTCAATTGGAGATTTTTACCAGAAGATATTTTCAACTCAGATGAATTTCATAAACTTTTACTTGGTATTCAATTGATCTTAATTATTTTCTTTTTCCTCACCAAATGGGCATCAAAGAGGGAAACTACAAAGTCTGTGAAGACTTTGATTTTTGATGGAATCAAAATCTCAAAACCAACAGCAAGCCCATTGCACATTATAAATGATCCAAATTTGGGAGCAAGATACGTTGTTGGTGTCTTAGCTAGTTCGAACCTGATAGGTGTCTTAGTTGCGAGAAGTCTTCACTATCAATTTTTGTCCTGGTATGCTTGGTCCCTCCCATTCTTTTTATATCATTCCAATATCAACTTTTTCCTCACTATTGGACTCTTTGGTGTTCATGAGTGGGCTTGGAATGTCTATCCATCTTCGAATATAAGTTCGATAGCGATATTGTTGATCAACACATTGGCCCTATTCGGCTACTGGTTCAATACAACGTTGTACTCGAATCCTCTAGTATCAGAATTGAAAAAAACACAATAAATGCTGCTACACAAGTGTTAACACTTCTTATTAACTGTAATAAAAACCGAACCTTATTATTAAACACACAAATACTTAACTATCAAAAAAAAAAAATCAAACCGATTAGTGAAAAATCGGTAACTGTATACGTTTTAAAAAGTACTCAAACAGGAGTGACAAACCTAAATAAGTGTGTAGAGTTAAAGCATATATGCCTGTGTCAAACTTTGACAAGCAGCATGCCTAATCTAGAACTGAAAATAATGATGCTAAGTGGATGAAATAGTCTCACGACTAGGTACTTTCTTCACTCAACTTCAGGTCTATGGATAGATCATCGAAAAAAAAATTCTTTAAATAACAGCCTTGGTTCAAGTGTGTTGTTATACATAGTCCACCAACAGTAAAAGCACTTAACCAGAGTAGATATGGAGCAAAAGGATCACCGAGTAACCACAATTTGTCTCCATCAAAAAGGAAGACGAGACGATTGAACTTGAGTTTCATAACAAGTTTAGTAAAGTCTATCTTTGCCATGGTAGGAGCATCAAAATGGTGGTGAAATCATTTCCTTAAACTGAAAATAAGCATCAACTAATCTGTTGCTTCAATTGTTGCATCCTTCCAATAATTGTCAAAATTTCCAGGATCAGCACTGTCAGTGTTCAGAAAGTTTTCCAGATTGAAAGTATCACCACCAGAAATATCATTCGAAAAGTCAGACAGTGGAAACTCTGAGTAAAGATCATTTGAAATTGAATGAGAATGACCTCCACTGAGCATACGAGATTCAGACAAAAACTTATCATCATCAACTAGGTGATGCTCGTTGTTATCATCCATTATGCTGTTACCAAGATCAACTTCATTCTCATTGATAATGTCCTCTCCATTCGAATTTATCAATTCGCCATTAATATTGGTGGCATTTTCAGAGTTTGGAGGAGTCAGTTGTGAGGGATTAGAAGGAGTGTTCTTGCTTTGCCCTTGTTGAGTGTTATCATCGTTAGTAGACGTTGCCAAATTTGAAACTGTAGAGGATTCTTTTTTCAGCACAGTGTTGATAGTAGTGGCAGTATTATTATTGGCTTGTGGGTTTGGGGTCAAGGGCGTTGTTGGTGTTGGAGGTTCAGAATTACCAGTATTACCGCTTCTCTTGGATCTTCTTCTTGATGAAGGCTCTTTCTTCTTTCTTCCTGGTGCTGTAACTGTTGCTGTAGTTGAAGATGGTGTGGTTGCATTGGTAGGTGTTGCACCTGTGATTGTAAATTTAGAAGGTACAGCTGGAGAATCTGACGGTGTTGCGCCTTTCACTTTCTTTGGAGGAGGCATTTGCTTTTTCGAGACAGGTGATTGCTTCTTGCTTTTGATTCCATCGTTCACTGTATCTTTTTTCGACACATTAAGCATTTTTTTGTTTTCTCTTTCAAGTAGCATCAGTTGATATTGGTAGTCATGAAGAGCACTTTGTCCAGAAGGTGTACCAGCACTGTCAATGTCCAGATCATGTGTTTGATTCACCAATGGGCTTGGATTGTTCACTGCCATATTTCCAGTTAGCTTAGATTGAGTGTGTGAAATTGGAGAGTTATGATTGCTGACTTCTTTGCTATTGTTAGAATTGTTGATAGGACTGGTCCCTAAAGGTGACCCCTTCTGACTCAGTTCCTCCACTTTTGGTTTCTTATTTGGACTAGCTGACCCCTGAATTTGAGGGCTGGTATTGAAAACGGAGCCACTTCTTGCCTTGAATTGAGCTTGTGTAGCGTTTTGATTGTAGCCAAATTGTTGTGCCTGTTGTTGTGCCTGCTGTTGTCTGAACTGGTTCATCTGTAGTTGAGCTTGTTGAACTCTAGCATGATTAGGATTGATTGGACCATTGATACCAGATGGGATGGCAACTCTTTTTTGGCCTCCGTATATCTGTGATTGTTGTTGAAAATGTTGCTGAACTTCTTGCTGTGACGGTTGTTGATGTTGTAACTGCTGGGGATGAGGTGATATTTGAGGTATCGACGCGTTGCCCGTGTTTTCTAACGAGAGTTGTTGAGTTTGGCTGTATTGATTATACTGTTGAGGATTAAATTGCCCAACTTGTGTTGTGTAAAGTGGTGTTTGCCCAAGAGGTAACTGCTGTCCAGGAGTAGGATTAAATTGCTGTTGCATAAACTGTGTCTGGTTTGAAGGCTGCTGTTGTGAATTTGTTTGACCCAGGCTTAATCCCAGTTGATTACCAACACTCTGCTGTTGCAGCATGAGCATTTGTTGTTGATATTGTTGTTGTAATAAGAGCTGCTGTTGAGCACTACCATTTTGACCAGCAAAATTTTGACCTTGAAGTTGAGCACTAGCATGTGCTTGTGCTTGTGCTTGGGCATGAGCTTGTGCTTGAGCCTGGGCGTGAGCAGCATGAAAGGTTGAATTGTGAAGAGCATGTTCCTTATGTTGTCTCAAAAGCTGAAGTTGGTAGTAATGTTGCGCATTCTCAGAACCACCTCTATGTGTTCTGGCGTTGAAAACATCCCAAAATATTTGCCACCACTCGTATAGGAAACCTTGGGGGGCATCTAATGAGATTCCCAATGGTAGAAGCTCTTTTTGCGGAGGTCTTTTGATAGATTTTGTGGTTGAAGCTCCCGTTGGAATGTCAGCTTCCTTGATGAAACTTTGGGCAGTTTGAGGTAAGGAGGATTTTAACAAAAAATCATAAACATATGCGTTCAACAACTGTTTACAATTAGCAGCCTTCAGGTCATTTACAAACCTCGTGTTTGAGGGATCTGCTGCCATGATGAAGCAGCTTGATTTTGTTCAATCTCAGTTGACACTTTTTGCTTAGTTTAACTTGGGGGTTTGTACCATTAACGGATTCGTTGTTTTGATAATTTGGTGCTTTTTGCTTATTTTTTTTGGGCCAAAAAGTGTGTTTTTTTTAAAACTCTTTAATATTTTGATACCTTCTCTTTTTCCTTTTGATAAATTTTCCAGCCTAAATTACGCAAAATCTCCAATTTTTTCAGTCCCCCGTGTCCGATTTTTTAGTCGAATCAATCATTTCCTTCGCCTAGGCCAACATCTCGGACATTCAAATTGGGACTAACGAGACTAATCGTACGAAAAACTTCACTCATGAGATTTCGCATTCTATTTTTCACGCTTTGGCCTGAATAGTCCCCAACTAGGCCGGGTCACTATTCATTTCACTTGGTTTTCGTCTATTTTTTTTTTTATTCTATCTGTACAAGTACATAAGATTTGACAGCTGATATTAATTTCAAGATAGACAAATATTGGCCGGTGCAAACTACAGTTGTAGCTTGCTTCTGTGGCACCAGCTATTTTATAAACTGAGGATACGATGAAGTGATGAGCCTAGTCTGTTCCATTACTTCTCTGTAGTATCATAATACACGAACGCTTTTATAGCTATAGCTTTATTGCTATTTTATATGGGCCCTTTTTATGCTCAAATTCCGAAACGTTTGGAGGTGCAAATGATAGCACAGTTCTGCTGGACAAGAAAAAAGTTAAGCATTAATTAGCCGAATCCATCAACTAATATTTAAAGCAGTTACTGAATATCATCGTGCCAGCAAATGACACTAATTGATACAGTAACAGAACTCGTTTATACAGATTTGATTGATATATTGCTACTACATTCATTTAAACTACCAACAAGCAAATTAACAAATGGTGCATCATATCATATTACGCATAGCACGATGTCGAAACTGATCTTCTTCTTTCCTGACCTTATTTTTTTTTCCTGATCTTAATGTGTATTAGTTGGAGAAAAACTCCATATTAATTATATATAAACCTATATAGGATAAAACCAACTTTATAGTTTACTGGTCCAATTTACTGATGGACTATCATTCTGTAATTAATGAGTCTTTAGATTTAGTCATAATAGTTATATGTTTTAATGTGTATTAGTTGGATAAAAATTCTATTAAATTATTCAAATCCTAATATAGTGTAAAACCAACTTTATAGTTTACTAGTCTAATTTACTTGTAAGCGCCTAAATTGATGCAACTTATTCTAATAATATAAAAAAGCTCTTTCAATTGACTCACTTGTATTAGTGAGCGACCTATCATCGAATTTCTGTGACAAACCTACGTCCCTGTTCTGCTTTCGAGCAGCCTAAATCAACCGAGTCAGTGCTCTAGATGGTAATCGAACTTAATTGCAAGCAAGGACTTTATATCGCCATTCATTTGTTTGCCCACTTCTTCTTTTAATCAACCTGATACAATGCATCTTCCCGAAGGCCACATTCAGTTACATGACTTTGGCATGGTAAATGTTGCAAGGAAAACTTTAAATTTCTTATCTGTCACAACCTATTAAAAATAACTACGTGCCAGCATTCACTCCCTGTAGTCAGTTAGCTTTGTTACTGCTTTTTTTTTCCAAAGCTAAGTTGCATGTATTGTCATATAGTATAAAGTTTTATGTAGTTTCAATATGAACTTGTGCTCATAATCCACTGTGGTTCGTACTACCGTGACAAATATTTAGTATATGATAGTTTTTACAGGCTGGTGGTCTAAGTAAATGCTTTAATCAGGCTCAAAAATTGAAGTCAGAAGCGGGCATTAAAATACTTGTCTCGCATACTCAAAGATCTTGCCCTGAACAATCTGAATAATGACCTTCAGGACATTAACCCTACACAAACATGATCTGTTTCAGAATCTTCCGACACTTGTAGCATAAGCTATTCATTGCTAAATTATTTCATTGACCTGTTTTGACTTCGCTTATAGTACGCCTCATTTATTTGCGTCTCTTCAAATCAGTTAAATTAGCTTACCCGCATAAACAGTTCTAAGGCGAAGAGCTTATCTCACCCGCTTAGATTAAAAAAAAAAGATCTTTGGTTTTGAGGGGCACACTTTTCCATCTGGACAACAGGGTCTGGCTCAAAAAAGAGACTGGTGAAGTTTTGAAGTTTGGACCTACAAAACTAGGCTCTCCTACTAACACGAGGGGAAAGGTGCTTAAAATCGGTCTAAAAAGAAATCATTCCAGAAGGGACAGTAACAATAAATCTCAAAAATAATATGGATTTTGTATTACAATGTCGATTTCATCAGATAGGAGGTTATCAACTGAATATTATCAATGCTGGGACAAGGTCACTAAGACCAATGACTTTTGAAAAATAAGGTGAATGCGTAAAAAAAATCTAACACCGTCAACAAAAGATCAGTGTTTTGAATTTGAGGTTCAGTGCTTGCGGCTTGATGATGCATTCCAGAAATAGAATGCTAGATCAGACATCTTCGGGCTGAAAAGAGTTCTAATTATCCACATGTCAACCAGCTGACAAAGTAATGTATCTACAGAGAAGGAGTAATCCTTTCTAATCTATAAGCTCTACTTCCTTGAGTTTGCAAAGTTCATTAGGTGCATGTCAAAGATGCTCTCATGATTGTTAAGCTTTAAGTTGACAGTAAACCTCTTCTATTCTTTTTTACCATCTTAGAAGAAATACAAATCTTACTTCCACAAGAAGAAAAACTCAGACCCATGTGTCCAAATGTCCCTATTTTTAGCACTTTCCTTTTTTTTTTATTTATTCTATTGTATTGAGGACAAATGCTAAACCGAGGTATTGAAACAATTTCGACCAAATGATTGCCATTTGTGAAGTTTTCGACGTGCTTTGAAGTTCTTCCATTCTATGTCACACTACGAAGTTCTACTTGTGAAGCCTAAGGCAGTTCGTCTACTCCGTACATTTAATTGAACCAAGGTCTTCTGTAGAATAATAAGGGTGGTTCAATCGTCTCAGAGTACCACCAATCTCATTTACTTACCTCAATGACGCTACATAATGTGTGATCTTCATAACTAACTATTTATTTGTAACTGCGAACAGTATTGCTCTGAGATTAATCCTAAAGTTAAATAAGATCGTGTTCATTGTCTGGATTTGGTCCATCCTCGTGTGTGCTGCCATTTTCCATTAAGCTTTCTGTTTTCTGTTGAACTATTCTACTGACGTCTTTCAATGTTAATAATCCCTTAAATAGGCCTTTTTCAGTAAATAAAGCAAATCTTGGTTTCATTTTGAAAAAGAATTCAATCAGAGTAGGTAGATCCAAATCAGGATTTAGTGTCAAGTAATTTCTTTCAACAAGAAATGAAAGATCAATTGTTTCCTCATTTAACACATCTTGTTTCACAAACGTGACTCTTCGAATAATATCGTTGTTATTTGCAATATATCTCAACTTTAACAATTCATCACTAACATCATTGATCGAAATCCAACCTATTAGAAATGGTCTCTCACGACTCTCCAGTAACGGCATTCCTTGATATTTCAACTCTGTGATACTTTCCAGATCTCTCAAGCTCAAAACGTCGTCAGTATATATGGCCTGAATGTCCGAATTATCGCGCAGAAGTTTTGACACCCTGACCAAAGGTAATGGCTTATTGGTCTCCTTTAAATATGGATACTCGTAAAACTTAATCCACTGGTCATAGCAATTGTAGTCGTCAAACTTGTCACTCGTTAATCTGGCTACTAAAACTGTAACCATAATCGGGAGAACGTAAGTTAAGGCACCAGTCATTTCAAACACTGTGACGACTACCCAGACCGTCATCTTGGTTACACCTGTTAGAAAAGCCGCGGATCCAACCACGGCATAAGCACCAGGAGAGATGCACACTTTACTCGAGTTTGTGCATAAAGAAGTTAAATATGGACTTGATTGTTGAATACGTTCCATTATTATACCTATGATCCTTCCAGTAATTGCACCGATAGCTAAAGAGGGCATCAGAACACCAGCAGGCACTATCGTACCGAACGTATATGCCGTCAAAACAGTCCCTATACTTCCTGTCAAGAAAAGCTTCAAAACAATTTGAAATGCCCCTGCTTCACACAGATTTCCAATTGTGTTTGTATCTGTCTCTGAGCAATCTTTGTATAACCTTCCAATCAATGTTGTTAGCGGTAGTCTAGGAAATGCTAAGGGATATGTTATGATTGAACTAACAATCGAAAGAGCAACAACTTCTAAAACTTCATACCTCGTACCTCTAGAGGAGATGAAAGTTTTTCTGAAGTTTGCAAATCTAATGTTAAGTCTATTAAACAAAGCACCAAAACCGCCACCTAAAACACCTAGTAGGATAAATCCCACCAGCTCAAGTCCTAGCCATTGGTTATCCATCGTAACATATACGTCAATACCCTCTTTGAAAGAGTTAAGTACGAAAACACCGGTCATTGCACAGACAAAGGATGTCCACATTTTATCGCTGATTTGAAAATATGAAGTCAATTGCTCCAGTGTAAACAAAACACCTGCAATCGGTGTATTGAATGCAACCGAGATACCAGCAGCAGTAGCAGCAACCAACAATTCTCTTTTTTTGGCTTCATTTGCATCCCATTGAGGAAAAAGTTTGATCAGTAGAGAAGCACAAGAGCAAGCGATATGGACCAAAGGTCCTTCTTTACCAGCCCAGATACCAGAACTCACAATCAAAATCAAACCAACCCATTTGACGAGCAATGTTGGAAAACTTAGGAAATCTTTTATCACAACCCCACTGATGATTGTCTTCACTTCTGAAATACCAGAATTTCTAACATATTTGTGATTCTTGACCAAAGTTGCTGCTGAAAATGCTAATATCAAAGACGTAAGTGAATACAAGAAGTATTTATAGATAAAGGAACCAGCAGTGTTGTGATCTATATGTATGATCTCATCCCATTGCCTCCAATTTTCGCAATAGTCCCCTTCGTTAAACCCTTTACAACATGATGAATGTGTCAAATATATCCCTTCAGAACAAATGCCACCTTTCAGATCTGTTAACCATTTGTAGAGATAATCCAAACTGGATGTAGTAACCCCGATAAGGATACCAGTCCCTATCAAAATCAGCCATCTTGAACTTTGTCGTATAGGCGATGCCCATGTTGTATGTGAAGTAGTCAACGATTTCCAGTTTGCATCTCTTTCATACTCGTGCGGCCAGTCTATGGAGTTCAAGTCCTCATATTGCTTGAACCTTAGCGGTTTATTTCTAGACTGATGATGTGCCTGATTGAATTCACTTGGGTCAAACTCAACTATCGGTATACCGTCCCACACAGGGTCTAAAGTATCAACATAAGACATTCACGGTATATGAATCTCGCTTTATGTAGTCTTGAACGTTTAATTGGTTGGTCAATGCTCCCAAAGAGAAGATTTAAATGGTAGCTTCTCATCAAAAATGACACTTATCCAAAGGTTTTCGGATCATAACTTTTAGATTTCCAGCACAGATTTTTTGAAAAAAAAAAAAAAAAAAAAAATTAAAACATAGCTTTCTATTAACAAACATCAATAAAGAAAAGAACGACAAAGACTTTGAATTACCAGATTATAGATCAACTAATTACAATCGAGGCCTTGGGAATTCTTCACGAATGTCTTTCTTCAACAAACCTGCTTCCAGTGCGGGAACTACCACACTAGCGACAGAGGCTGATTTAGCCAACGATATAATAGTGCAAAATCCACCAGAAGATTCCATATCAGACATAGCCTTTTCACCTCAAGCAGAGCTCTTCTCAGTAAGTTCATGGGATAAAAAAGTGCGCATATACGAAGTCAGTGCCACAGGACAAACTGAAGGTCGTGCAATTTACGAACATGATGGTCCTGTTTTAACTACAAGATGGTCCAGTGATGGTACCAAGGTGATAAGTGGTTCTGTTGATAAACAAGTCAAGTTATACGACGTTCAGAGTGGTCAAGCTCAACAAATTGGTGCCCATGATGCAGCCGTTAGAGCTGTGAGATTTGTTGAATGTGGTCCTACGAATACTCCTGTTGTTGTTAGTGGGTCTTGGGATAAGACTCTAAGGTATTGGGACACAAGACAACCTCAACCAATAAGTACGATACAATTACCGGAAAGAGTTTATGCTATGGATTCATCACAAAAATTACTTGTTGTTGGTACAGCAGAAAGACATATTGCTATAATTGATTTGAACAACCCTCAACAAATCTCTAAAAGTACAATGTCACCGTTAAAATGGCAAACTAGATCAATTGCCTGTTATCCTCAAGGTAATGGTTATACGTTGGGTTCTATCGAAGGTAGATGTGCTTTCCAATACATTGATGATGCTGAGCAGTCCAAGGCCGGCTTTACATTTAAATGTCATCGTCAAACAGAGACTAAGGCTGGTCGTTCTGAAAGTCGTATCTATTCATTAAATTCTATTGTCTCGCATCCAGTTTATGGTACTGTTGCCACCTCTGGTTCAGATGGTTGTTTCCACTTCTGGGATAAAGACGCCAAACATAGATTGAAAGGTTTCCCTTCACTTGGTGGTACCATTTCAGCAACTGCATTTAACAGAACAGGTACCATTTTCGCCATAGCAGTTTCATACGATTGGAGCAAGGGCCATCAATTTAACACTCCACAGACTCCAAACTTAATCAGGTTACATCCAACCAAAGATGAAGAAGTTAAGCAGAAAAACAAGAGACGTTAACTGGCCCAACTCCACCCGATCAAAAAAAATCTGTATAGTATTTAATGCATGACTTGAAGGGACAAGTTTGTAGCATCAATGAACAGGGATTCAGACTCCCTTCCCTTCAACAGTCTCTATACAACATGAATCAGTAGTCTTGGATTTGTATCCGAAATCAGTCCTTGACTACTTTGATCTCAAGTCTAATGCGTCTTCCTTCCTTGACCTAATCCAAAAAAATTAGACTTGAATGGAATCCAAGAGCAAGCAAGATTCTTAGAAAATTATACCATTTTTGCACCAAATACTCGAACTGAAAATATACTAGTAACTTTTAATAATTGGAACCTGGAGTGAACTGCACTGATTATAGATAAAATTTGACACCACTAATAGCACGTCAGCGCTTCGTAGCTTATTCTAATTGTACATTTATTTAATAATACGATACGAGCTTATAGTGCGAACTTAAGTAAGATAGTTATCTAGTATACAGTGATTCGTAAAAGCCTAATTTATTATGACCTAGGACACAGAGACCTATAGTGTTCTAAAGACCTAAGATCAAAATTATGTAACGATGACGTAGTTTTGTAGGAAAAGACATTGGACTAAACTTTTGGATTCTGAACCCACTAAAAAGGGCTTTATAATTCGCGATTTTATCAAAGCCTTCAGAGCCAGCACGCTAGATAGATTCTGATCAAAGAATTTTGAAACAAAAAGAAAGAAAAGTCCGTAGATCAATTTTTTGAAAGGCCCGAGGCGTCGATTTTGAAATTTTCTTCGTTTTCTAAATTTTTTCCCCTTGTGGGTTATATGATTTAGGCATTTGAAATATTTACCGTAACAATAGAAGAATCTGATTTTATAGTCAAGAACGGGCTGTTCTCTTTCTAAAGACAAGTATTTTGCCCAACAGTGTCGAGATGAGTTCTATTCCATTCGCCTCCCAGCTAGATGGTAAGTATTTCTCTCATTCCAGGTTTTGTTTTGTTATTTTGATATCTCTTTTGTTGTTAGTGTCCTCGCTGTACTCTGATTTAAAGGAGACTGGGGTTGTAACTGACACAATAAATGTTCAAAATTATATCTTTCCATTTCTCTTATACTAACCAGGATTCTAATCAGATATTGATAAGGCTTTGTTTGAGTTTCGCTATAGAAAGCAAAATCAACAATATCATAGCAGCAACCACAACAATGTAGCTACTGGCGCCGGTCTTGTTGCTGATCATCATTCAAATCAAGTCCATGTCAAGCATCAACATCAACATCAACACCCTCATGGAAACGAGAATAAGCATGGTGCTCACTTTCACAAACATGACAACAGGAACAATCTACGTGGAAGCACCCGCCATAGCTTGCACCCTCATCATCTACACAATCACAGTCATAATAAACATCATCATCAGCATCAGCATCAGCATCAGCATCAGCATCAAAATCAAAATCAACATCATCAATTCAGTGGTCAATACCAAGTTAACAGCTACAACAATATCTACAATAGCCATGACCTGAACAACGTTACTTCTTCAAAATTCAAAGACTTCAAGAACAACACCTGGATCAATAACAACATTGACAATAGTCCTCGAGTCATTGGGAATAACCTCGTAAAGCCTGTTGTTGTTGGGGATAGATTATTGCCTCAACAGCAACAATTTGTCGTTCAACAACCACAACCGGTATCATCAATTATTTCAGCATCAAGAGGGTTTAATAACATGAGTGCCGTTACATCTTCTCCTGAGATTTTTACTGATGATTTGACCTATTCAAAATTATCATCCTCGGTCAGTTCTGGAGCTGATTCAGCTTCCTCTTACAGCTCAGTTGAAACTTCTGATAGTATTACTGCTAACAACCAACAGTATGTCATTAATAACAGCAACTTCAACAAACCAATCATGAACAGCAACTACAATGTTTATTTCAACTCAAACCTAACCTCCAATAATACGTTCAACCACCAATTTGAAAACAATTCTAACACTGTCCCTTTTACCAATTCTGGTACTGGCTTCAACTCTTCAGCCATCTATAATTCAGATCAGAATGGTAATCGTTCAGAGAAGACACTTGGTTGGTTAAATATATGGGGAAACGATATGTCAGTTTGGGGTTAGATGAGAGAAAAACAACTCATACGACATTTCTAATATCAATATCACTTTTCACTGTATTTCGACTGGTTAAAGCTGGTATAATATTGAATCTTGCGTGTTTTGATTGGAGAACTTTCAACTGTTTATTTGATCTTGCCTTTGAGTATACTGTTTGTCATTCGAGTTTCTTTTATCATATTTTTGTTTCAAGCTGTTAAGTGGTGGGTCGTGGATCATTATAGCCTTTTGTACGTGTGTGTTATAATTTTTTAAATCGTGGGTTTGGACTATGTTGGTTTTTAACTCGTGCTGTTAATATTCAACCATTGGTATCACTATACCTGACTAGTGAGTCTTTGAAATACTCTTTCACATCTTCTTATGTCCTTCATCATCTTGTTTTCATCATCTGTTTTTTTCACGTTTCGTTTTTTATATTACGACTAATTGTTTCTTGTCTTTTCAGCCAATGTTGTTGTGTGTGAGTCTGTCAGTTTATTTTTATCTATTTATACATTCTTATTTTGGTGCTCAAGCGTCTGGGAGCATGGAGTCAAGAGGTTTGTGTTTTTATGAGGGTGGTGTCTCTGTGTGTTTTTATTTTTTTGTTCTTACTATTATCATTATTGTTTCAAAGATTATTGTTACTACTATATTATCATTACTACTATCCTAATTATTATTCTTATTAATATTTTATTAATCTATCACTCCTGCGTGACATTCTTTGTCTATTCCCTTTCAGAGATTTTTTGATTATTTAGTTTCCTAATCTCAGAAACTGTTCTGTGCTTAGCTATCATTTAGGCGTCTGTCGGTGTGTCTCTTCCAATCTCACTCTGTGTTCTAAATCCTACTTTTTTTTTGCTGAGTGCGTTCAATTTAAAGGTCTGTTTCATATGTTGTTTGGTATCGGTTATATATGAATGAATGCGTATTATTATTAATTTTTGCATGTGTAGCAATATAGTCTTGGTACAACTCAATGGCTAGAAGTTTGGGAACTTCAAATCAAATAGTGATTTTGATGATGTTTTCAATTGTAGTTTGGGTATTTTGAAAGTTCTTGATATGGGTATTCTAGATCTCGCTGACTGCCGTTTATAACTTTTAGATGAACCTCCAACATCAGGAAGAATCCTTCTTTTAGAGTTAACCTCACCATCTTTCATCTCTCGGAGAATAACATCGGGTGTACCATTCGTAGGATTCCTCTTCTTCTTCTTCTCATCAGGAACCGTTAGTAGCGAAGAATCATCTGGATTGAAGATGCTTGAAATTCCATGTTCGTCTCGAATACGCACTTGAACCCTATCTAACTCTGACCCTTCTAACTGCCTGATAGCTTTTGTCGTCGAATAATCAGTGGTATTTTCAAATTGATTTGAAGCAGCAACTATTGCACCGTTTTTAAGGTTAAGATTTGTTATCACCGAAGAGTTCATATCGCACTCTGTGTCAGGTGAACCCTTAAGAGGTGCATCTTCAGCTTTCTGCTTATGTTCATCAGAATCTAATATAAGAAGTTGAGATTCCTTCATAAAGAGAGCCTCCACTCTAATACTGCTGTATGGGATCTTTGAGCTCAGGTTGGAGAAATCCTTTTGTAAAAGCTTTAGATTTCCTTTAGTTAAAGCAGCTGTCATACTCCTGTGTTATTGATATTATGCTTTCAACTTTCCCAAAAGAGTAATATCACAAGCTCTTTAATCTAGGACCATAGATATTTCTGCCATCTAAACTTGACAAGTCTTCTTCAGCTCAATCATTGTCATAGTTATGCTGTTGTAATAATGAAGATATGTATGAGAAATAGTGACACAAAAATCAACTTCCGGTCATTTTTCTTTTTTCACTCGACCATTTCAAACAAAAACCGACTGAAAAGTCACCCGGAAAAAAATCAAGTTTGAAGTTTCGATTTTAATTTTCCTGTAGAAAGAGAATAGCTAAGGAAAAAAAAAAAGTAAACAAAATTATAGCTTATAATCATCAAAAATTGACCAGCGGTAACATTACCAAGATCTTTTGCGTGCTTTGAATTGATCACTAGACAATTCTACAAGAGCTACTAAGTGGCTGATCCTCAAGTAGTAAGTATATTTACTCAAGAACTGCTATCTGGTTAGTGCAATTTAGCCACCTATTAGACGCTGCTGATGAAACTCATCGTGTAATGCACATGTCTTTTTTAACAGCTTTGATCAAGGTTTTTGTTAGATTCAGCCCAATGAAATGCATATTAGTTGATATACTAACTCATATTTCATAGTGTCAAAGCTGTCAACTCCTTATAGAAGTAGGATATTTGAATCCACAGCAAACAATGCCTTGATTCCAACTTCGGCATCAACTGTCAACACAATCCCACCAAATGACAATGATCATTTTCCAACGGGGAACGTCGATCTAAACGAACCATTACAACTAGCGAGCAAATTTGTGGAAGCTTCTTTACTTCGTGATAAGACAACGCCGATTTTAGACGACAGTGCCTTTCACAATAAGGCTGTTGACTATAACTTCAGTAGTGAACCTGATGCCTTGAGTGCGTACCAACCATTTGAGAGAACTGAGATAATAAGCATACCAGATGAAATCTTGGCTCAATACCATAAAGCTGAAACAAACAGTCAAATGGGGATCTTTCCGGAGATTTTAAAAGCTTGGATCATTATAGATAATAAAGTTATTTTATGGAACATATCCAAGACTGCTGAATTTCAAACTTTTGATGACATCAAACACACAATTTTGAAGATACAGTTGGTTAAACCAAAGGCTAACGTCTTCGCAGATTCTATAAACTATTTATTACTGATATCCACAGCCTATGATATACACATTTTAGCAGTATCTAATTCAGATGAAGAGTTGGAACTTTACAACACTGGTATGTCTGTTCCAACACAAGGTCTAAGTGTTGATCAATTTATCTCCTATGAAAAAACAGGACAGATTTTTTTCACTGGTGTTGGTGATGGTTTAAACATCTGGGAGCTGCAATATTCAACTACTGAGGACTGGTTTAATAAAAAATGTAACAAACGTTGTTTAACAAGATCAACAGTATCCAATTTAATTCCTGGCTCTTCTTTGATCAACACAATTTCAAACTATCTTGGTGAGAATTCATCAAATGAAACAATTAAACAAATAACAGTGGATGAATCAAGAGGAATTTTATACACTCTTTCAGATAGTTCTGTTATAAGAGCATATAAAATCACACCATCTGGATCAATCGATGATCCTTTCATTGTTAGACCTGCACATATATCCACCTACTCCAAGACCTCCAGTGCAAAGGGATCTGCCCTTCTGTCTACAAGATATTTGAAAATTGTCAGTTTAAACGTTGTAACTAGGTATGAAAACGATGATCTTTTTTTGGTTGCTATAACCATTGGTGGTTGTCGATTATATTTGAATGGTTCAACCTCATCATATGCTGTTTCTGCATTGAGGTTTGAAAGTGTGAAGTTCCCACCAACAAAGATGACAGAAGAAGAGATTGCCCAAGAGCAAATAAAACTTAAAGAACAAGAGGCCTTAAAAGCTAACTCTCTCTCTTCAGGAAAACTTGAACTGCCTAGCTTATTAACATATCAAAAGAAATCAAGCATTCTACTGGAAACTAAGAGCGCTTCAACAGTTATCTCACCGGGAATCTTTTTTGATGTTGTTGAAAAAGAAGGGGCTAAAGACCATAAATTATTTGTTTCAGTGCCGGATTATGGAGTTTTGAAATATCATACTAAATATGTTGAAAATGCTACGTTTCTGGAAAGTTTTGGTAAGATTCAACAAGTTGTTCCACTCTCTCCAAACTTTAGTGCTACCGATAGACCTCAAGGTTATGCTAACGAGTTTGCTACACAATACTCAAAGGGCTCGTTTGAAGTGGCAGTATTAACCAATGCATCTTTACAGATTTATCGTTATAGAACTCCTGACTTAGCGTTTGAAAGTTTGGTTGACGACTTTTCATCTTTTGTTACCAAGTATGGCCATTTGGAAGCTGCTTCAACTGCATTATACGTTACTTGTAAATATACCATTCCAAAAGTTATCAGATCCAATGCATTCAGCTTTTTCACTCTAGGTATTCCAGGTATTGTTGACTTTAAACCATCGTACAGACAACATAAGCCAATCACCTCATCATTGCTTACATTAGCCTCCTCCAAAACAAGCGATTTGAACACACTAAGTTTCCAAAATGTGGTTCTGAGTCCTAGACTTTATGGTATTGCTACTTTGGTGAGCAGATTATTTCGCGATGTTTGGAATGAGAAGGTATTCAATGTAGCTGCAGATGTCAAATTTAACAAATCAGGTGGACTGCTGAAAGAATCAGTTTTTGAAAATGAATATTTGGAATCAATCAATGTTGATCAAACTAGAATCGAATTTTACTTGAGTTCAATTTCAGTCTTAGATGAATTCTTTCAGGCTTATGGTAATTCAATAGCCTGTTCCATCCCATCAACTTTCCAAAACAACTCGGACAAATTCGAAGAGTTTGCCAATCAAGCTGAGAACGTGGCCATCAACTCTATTATCAGATTGATCATTTCAATCAAAGAAGCTTTGTCGTTTTTGATCGTTTTAATCAAAGAAAGTGATCCAGATTCAAAATTAAAAGATATATTCAAAAACCTTTCGTTTGACATTCAGCTATCACTGTCAAAGTTGTCCTTCAAGGATTTGTTTGCTCCTACTGAAACTTCCAAGAATTTGATCAAAGAGATTCTATCCTCAATAATAAATAGAAGTATGTCTCGTGGTGAATCTATCGAATATATTGCTAAGGGTCTACAAGAACGTTGTGGTACGTTCTGTAGCACCGATGATGTAATTGGGTTCAGAGCTATTGAGCATTTAAGAAAGGCTAAGGAAATAGGATTTCAAGACTATGAAGGTGTTAATTATCATTTAAATCGTGCAACAGAACTATTTCAGGCTATAAATAATAACATTTCCTTAGACAAACTAAGAGAGTCAACGGAAATTATGACATCTTTAAATGAATATCCAAAAGCTATCAAGTTTGCACTAATCATCTCATCAGGTGCTGACCCCGGTAATTTGGCACAACAGTTCTTATCTGATGGGAAGCTTGCCAATGATGAACGTGGACAATATTACGTCAAAAGACGTGAAATTTTCGATCTTGTCTTCCAGCTATTGGTTGAATCTGATAAGCTGGCGATTGAGAGTTCTTTACAACCAAGTGACATTGATTACTCTAAAATCAGGGATGAAAGTTATGAGACTGTTTTCAACTATAAGGATCTTCTTTTCCAATTCGAATTATACGATTGGTTGATCCAACAAGATGTAAGTGAAAAACTCTTAGAGATTGATACGCCATTTATCCTACCATATTTGCACTCGAAATCTCAAGAATCATTAGTGATCTCAGATTTATTATGGATCTACCAATCTAAGAAAAACAATTATTATGAAGCTGCTTTAATTTCTTACTCGTTAGCCTTGAGTGATTTTGAAATTTCATTGACCCAAAGAAATGAATACTTGTCGAGAGCCATTGGTTTTTGTAATTGTATTACATTACCATCGCAAAGACAACAGGTTATACAGCTATCTAATCAAATTGAAGAAGTCTTCGAAGCTTCTAATGTTCAGTATGATTTGTTGACTGAAATTTCCAACGATCAATTTCTAAATGATGATAAAAAGCAAGATTTGGTAGATCAACTCAATGACAAGATCCTTACTGTTAATGAGTTGTTTAACGATTTTGCAAATGTATTGAGGTATCATGAGATTTGTTTACAAATCTTCAAAATCTCAGATTTTAGAAACTCTGAAGAGATCCTATCAAGATATCTTGAATCATTTGAGGATTATAAGAGTGACAAAAATCTGTTGAAATCAAAACTTATCAAAATAGGAAGAAAATTGCAATCTTCTGAATTCGTCTTTCCAATTAATGAGCTGATCCCAATAATTCTCAATATCTTTCAAGAAGAAGAATATGAACTAGTTGCAGGTGAAATAATCAAAATTTTCATTGAAATTGGTGTTTCGTTTGATAAGCTATACTTTATTTTAAAAGATTTGATTGATCAAAAGGATTTTAACAAAGAATTTTATTCTAATGAACTAATTGAGCTTATCAAGATTTGGTATTCGGAAGACTTGAAACTGAGGGAGATTATAAAATTGGATGACTTGAAAAAGGGGGACTTAGAGAAAGTTCATGAATTGATTATCAAGACTGGTGATGTCCTGTGATCAATGATTTTGTATAATAACACAAAATAAAACTTAAAATAGATTAAGCTTAAACTGCGCATTCTTATTCAATGGTAAACTCGTAGCTGGCTAACTTCTTCCGTGTTAGAAGATGAAGTATTGTTAGTTTTTTTTTACCAGTAAAGTTATAGATTTTAGCTTACGTAAAAACAGTCAAATCCGCGGAAATCCCGAAAACTCATATATCTAAAGAAAAAAGTACTAGTCGACCTGTAAAACAATAATTGAAAATCTTGTAGACAGCTTGGGTATAATAATATATAACGAGGTGACAGGCAAACTTTACATAACCATTTCATAATCATTACCAATAGTATGAAGCTCACTCAAAAGTTTATCAGGTTGAGTTTAGTTGCTTAAAAGATAAACTGGACTGTCAAGAATCATAGGAAGCTGGTTTTGCATTATATTCATATAGAATTTTCCAGCAATTACACATTAAGATCAGGCAAAACAAGAACTTCAAACAATTGGAGGAAGTATAAGTTCTCACGTACGGCTCAATTGCCAATACTCACAACGAAAAGGAAACTGCAGTGTACTGCTAATACTACATTATTGAATCTCTTTCATTTAACAGCCAGTGTTGAAATATGTATATATAATTTAAATAACTAATAAAATCGAAGATGGAAAATCACAAAGAAGGTTGACGACATAAAATAAATGGATTATAATTTGTTGCTTACACTTTCACTCTTACCTCTTGGACTTAATTCTAAAGTTTCAGTTTTAACAGCAGAGCTCAAGTTTGGATCAACCTTGGCTAATGTTTCGAAAACTTTATCTTGGATAATTGGAACGGCATTTTGTAGATGGACAGAAATATTGTGGGCCAAGTTCTTTTGTTGACCAGGCTGCTTAGCAAGCACCTTTTGATATAAGGTTCTAGCTTGAGAGAAATCAATATCACCATCAACAGCCCAATGGAATGGTTGGGCTGGTCCTTGCCAATATTCTTGATTTGCTTGATAGTTAACATTAGCTTGTGGAGTGTATTTGACAGGATTTTCCAAAGTTGAAATGTAGTTTGGAGCAGCTCCATAATTACCATTGACGGTCATTGCACCATCTCTAAGAATTGGGTTGAAAGTTTTAGCAAATGGACAATTGACAGGAATTTGGGCGTAATTTGTACCTAATCTGTGACGATGTGTATCTGGGTAAGAGAATAATCTTGATTGTAGGACTGGATCAGCTGAAGCTTCTTGATATGGAACAGTATGAGATGGTGAGAAAGCGGCTTGTTCAATTTCAGCAAAATAATTTTGTGGGTTTTCATTCAAAGTCAACTTACCAAAACGACGTAATGGGAATTGACCTTGTGGCCAAACTTTGGTTAAATCAAAGACGGAAAATGGTAGTTTATCAGCTTCTTCTTGTGAAATAACTTGAACATAGGCAGTCCAAGATGGGTTGTCACCATTAGCAATAGAGTTGAATAAATCCTCTTGAGCGTGATCTGGGTTTGCACCACCCACTTTTTGAGCTTCTTCGTTATCTAAAGTTTTGATACCTTGGTCAGATTTCAAATGAACTTGAACGTACTTCCATTCTCCCTTCTTATTAGACCATTTATAACTATGACCAGAATAACCATTCATATGTCTATAATCAGCAGGAGTACCACGATCTGAAAATAAAATCAAAAATTGATGAATAGCCTCTTCATTTTGGACCAAGTAATCCCAAAAGGCATTGGCATCCTTTAAATGAGTTTGAGGATTTCTCTTTTGAGTGTGGATGAAATGAGGAAATTTGATTGGATCTCTCAAGAAGAAGATTGGAGTGTTGTTGTAAACCCAGTCAAGATTACCTTCCTCGGTATAAAGTTTGATGGCAAAACCACGAGGATCACGCGCAGCATCAAGACTTCCAGATTCCCCACCAACGGTACTAAATCTAACTAAAGCTTTTGTCTTTTTGCCGACGGTGTCTAAAAAGGCTGAACCGACCAAATCGGTGATATCATCAGTAACTTCAAAATAACCAAAGGCACCAGAACCTTTAGCGTGAACAACTCTTTCTGGGATACGTTCACGATCAAAATGGGCTAAAGAATCAATCAAGTTAAAATCTTGAAGTAACAAAGGACCATGTTTACCAATTCTTTGTGTTTCAAAAGGGTTTGGTAATGGGTAACCTTGAGATGTGGTGACTGTTGGCTTTTCGTCTTCTTTGGACATTGTTCTATATTTATCGGTGTAGGATTCTAAAATAGTTTTACTAATAAAATTTTATCATTAATTGATAATTTTTTACAATTGAGGATTTAATTGCTTATTTATAACAAAGTAAAGATTGGCTCTAGACTTGTTGTCATTTATAATTCTGTGAAAACGTTCTTTAAACATCATCACTCTTAAAAATTAAAATATGTTGTAATGAGGAGTTTTAAAAAATGGGGAGAGCGAAAATCCCACCAATCAAACTCCTCAATTTGGTCATCAGTAGTATTAATATATAAGTTTAAATTAGTTCATAGGATTATTTATACCGAAGTAGCAATCAAAAAAAGGAAAAACGTCTGCTGATAATTCTCAAGAGTAAAGAATATGTGGGTGATAACGCCACCACCAAGAGGTGTTTGGGCAGAGTCTGCTACCAGTTGTTACTGCCTAAGCTCGGTAGGATCCGGTGCGAATTTTAGCTAAGACCCATTCGCGAACGTCAAAGCCTAATTTTACTGAATGGGCAAAAAAAAACACCAAAAGATGCAAGCAAAGATGATGCATATGCTGATAATGTGCGGGAAAAAAGAGCAAAAAAGAACAAAAAAAAACAATTGAGCAACTGACAATTAATGGAAAAAGAAGTCTTTGAAGGAAACACAAAACTCTTTTTTTTTTTTTTTTTTTATTTTTCATTTTTACTAATCCATAAAGAGTCTGGACTGTGACGCAGTAAAGTCTTTAAATCTGGATCAAATTGATATTTAGTTAGTAACATTTACAAAATCAAGAGTTTTCATCTATAATTGCTAAAATAGAATGCTTCTTCCATGTACTTCTAAACCATTGATTGCTTAAGTGACAAAAGCATGGCGAGCTAATGTGATTGACGTTTTGTGTGAATTGGATTTTTCTTTCAGAACAGATTGTCAAAGAAGTCTATGTTGTATAAACAATAATCTATAAAGACCGATAAAAACAGTTCCTGTCAAATATTCTTTTGGTGTCATTCTCCACTATTTCATCTTGAAAAAGAATGATAATTTTTAAAGCCTCGGTTTGTGAAAAAAACATAGGACTTAAAGTAAAAAAATAGCGGATATTTACACCATTCCAAGTTTTTTAACATTTTGACGTGATAATAAAATCTATATAAAATCTACTTCGAAACTTATCGGACAAAGATGTGAAACATAATTGTTGAAAGGGTCAGTGAGAATTTTGTATATATAATAAAATCATAATATTGCCTACAGTACTATATAATTACTGCTCTGGCAACTTAGCCTGTAATATATTGTTGTTCAAGTTTGACATAATCACATTTGGCACTTTCTAGCTTAGCGAAAGTTATCTCTGTTACACTAGCATGTCATTAACTCCGTTCGTTATCTAAACCTGTTTCATTAGTTGAAGTTGGAAAAAGAACATGGGCGACAGAGATAAAAAGAGTCATACCCAAAGAGCTGTAATGAGAATGATAAGACTTGATTTTTGGACCATATTTTGATGACATAATCCAAGTACCTATTTTCTATTGTCTATCTTTTTCTAATCTCATTTTTTGACACAAGTTTCGGGGACCTCTAGAAATGTAACCCTAACTTTAAAATCTAATGATCCTATTTTAATCTTATACTATAAGCTATATCTGTCAATTCAGAAGGCTATACAATTGGAAACGAATAGACAAATACCAATATATTCAATCAAGTGGTAGATTATGAAATCTCGATTCCAACTTGGTTTCAGCAGACCCTTGCTGCTTACTTTAACAATATGGGTGAATTTCACAATCGCCATTTTCAATGAAGACTTATCAAACATATTATCTCCACAATCACAGGATATACACAAAGCAGGATATTGCTCGATATATGACAACTGTGGGAAGAAGTCGTTGTTTGGTAACGAGCTCCCTTGTGCTGTTACAGACCAAAAAGCCGTCAAGGCAAATAAGACAGATTTAGATGAGATTGCTGCTATTTGCGGAGAAGAATGGAATGATGTTGAATCAATATGTTGTACTTCAGATCAAATATCCGTGCTGAGAGAGAATTTAAAGAAAGCTGATTCCCTTATCTCTTCATGCCCTGCTTGTCAAAAAAACTTTAGAAATTTATTTTGTCAATTTACTTGCTCCCCAGATCAATCAACTTTTCTTGATGTTACTAAAAGTTCTAAATCTTTTGACAAAGGTTTACCTATAGTTTCGGAAGTGGAGTATTTCATCAATGATAAAATGGCTTCTGCCTTATATGACTCTTGTAAAAATATCAAGTTCTCTGCTACGAATGGGTTTGCTATGGATCTTATTGGTGGGGGTGCTAAGAATTATAAAGAATTTTTGAAATTTTTAGGTGATGAAAAGCCATTGTTAGGCGGCTCTCCATTTCAAATCAACTTTAAGTACTCGAAAGATGAAACTGGAACTTTACCACAAGATATTTCTCACTTGAACTCTACAACTTTCGATTGTGACGATCCAGTTTATAAGTGTTCATGTTCTGATTGCCCAGGTATCTGTCCTAATTTATCCAACGTTTCACATAACTCGTGTAAAGTTGGTTCAATTCCTTGCTTTTCATTCTCAGTTATAATCATATATTCAAGTTTTATCTTGTTTTACGTTTCTTTCATTACTTACAAGACAAAAACTAAAAAGATTCAACTGCTTGAAGAATCACCTTACTTACATCCAACATCAGAGTATATAACAGACCTACCTGATTCTTTGAGAAATGAAACGTATTCTCTTAATAACTTACTGGAGAGATGGTTTGGTAGATTGGCTTACTATTGTTCAATTTACCCAGCAACAGTCTTATCGTTGACTGTAATAATCACTGGCTTCTTATCATCGGGGATTTATTTCTTTGGTGAATTAGAATTGAACCCTGTTAACTTATGGGTTAGTTCAAGTGCTGATGCTTTCAAGCAAAAAACTTATTTTGATGAGCATTTTGGACCCTTTTATAGAACAGAACAGATATACATCGTTTCTGAAGATAACAGCACATCAATAATCACAGATGAAGTCGTTAAATGGTGGTTTAAAGTAGAACAAGAGATTACATCCATCATAGTGGATGATACAACTTTTGACGATTTGTGTTTCAAGCCAACTCCTGATTCTACTTGTGTCATTGAATCATTCTCACAATATTTTGACTATCAATTACCCTATAGATGGAAGTCTAAATTGGAGGAATGTACAGAATCTCCAGTGAACTGTTTACCTAGTTTCCAACAACCATTGAAAAAGGAACTATTATTTGGTGGTTATAATGAAACGGAAGGAGTTTTATCATCGACGGCAATCGTTGTTACATTTCTACTGAACAATAGTGAGGATGAAGAGGAGTTAGACGACAAAATTAAATGGGAAAATGCACTAGAATCATATTTACTAAAGCTGTCACCACCTAAAGGTGTAAGAATCAGCTTTAATACTGAGCCATCTTTAGAATCAGAACTGAACAAGTCAACAAACACAGATGTCAGAATTGTCATAATTTCATACTTGCTAATGTTTTTGTACGCTTCTGTTTCATTAGGTGGTAATTTCAGTATCTTAAAGACAAGATTCTCTTTAGGACTGTCTGGTATATTAATTGTTTTACTATCGGTAACTTCATCTGCTGGTCTATTTTCCTTCTTTGGAGTCAAGTCTACATTGATCATTGCTGAAGTTATACCGTTTTTGATTCTTGCAGTCGGAGTGGATAATATCTTCTTGATAACTCATGAGTTGAAAACTATAAACTACGCTTACCCTAATGAATCAATATCTTTCAGAATCTCAAAAGCAGTCGGGAGAATGGGACCATCAATCTTGCTATCATCATCGAGTCAATTCTTTACCTTTGCATTAGCTTCTTCCGTTAGTATGCCTGCTGTTAGAAACTTTGCATTGTATTCTGCTGGTGCGGTCCTCTTTAATTCAATACTACAACTGACAGCATTCATCTCTTTGTTAAGCTTAGACCAGCAAAGAATTGATAGTTCAAGACTTGATTGTTTCCCTTGCATTGTTGTAAGAACAGGATCTTTGGATGAAGCTAGTGAACTATTCGAGAATGAGAATGAAAACCACATTTTCGATAAGGTTTTGAATTTCTACACCCCTTGGATCCTTAAAAATAAGAAAATAGTTCTATCATTGTTTGCTTTATGGGTTGGAATATCTCTATCTTTAATCCCTGAGATTAAATTTGGTTTAGATCAAAGGTTTGCTGTACCATCTGATTCTTATCTGATAAACTATTATAACGATGTCTATGAATTTTTAAATGTTGGTCCTCCAATATATGTTGTTGTGAAGGATATAGACTTAACTCAAAGAGAAAACCAACAAAAGCTATGTGGAAAATTCACGACGTGTGATGAATTTTCATTGACGAATATCCTGGAACAAGAGCGTAAAAGATTTAATGTCTCAACAATTGCTGAACCAATTGCTAGTTGGCTTGATGATTACTTCACCTTTTTGAATCCCGAGCTGGATGATTGTTGCAGATTGAAAAACCAGCCTCAAGATCTCACCGGTGATGAAATTGAAGTCTGCTCACCACATGCTCCAAAGAGACAATGTCACGCTTGTTTTGCTGACAAAAAATGGGATTTTACGATGAATGGATTTCCAGAAGGCGATGATTTCAAAAAATATTTCGACGTTTGGATAAATGCACCAAGTGACCCTTGTCCTTTAGGTGGTAAGGCACCTTACTCTTCTGCGATCTCTTATGACAATGATACGATTATTTCATCAACTTTTAGAACCAGTCATACACCTTTAAGATCACAAGATGATTTTATTCTAGCATATGAAGAATCAGTGAGGGTAGTGGAAGAGTTACAAAAATCATTAGATCACAAAGGCATATTTGCATATTCTCCATTTTACATTTTCTTTGTTCAATATAGTACAATTGTTAAACTCACATTCACTCTCATTTCAATTGCATTAGCTGTCATTTGGGTCAATTCCACCATACTACTAGGCTCTATAAGGGCATCATTAGTCTTAGTGTCTACAGTTATTTTAATTCTTGTTAACATTGCTGGAGTCATGGCTCTATGGTCAATCTCACTTAATGCAGTCAGCTTAGTCAATTTAGTGATATGCGTTGGATTGGCTGTGGAGTTTTGTGTTCATATAACCAGGGCATTCATAGTCTCCGATAAGGATTCCAGATTAAATAGAGTTGACTTCAGAGCATCAAACGCCATCACTGGTGTTGGTAGTGCTGTTTTCAGTGGAATTGTAACTACAAAATTGATTGGTGTCATAGTCCTTGCATTCACACAGTCTAAAATATTTGAAATATACTACTTTAGAATGTGGTTGTCATTAGTGATTATTGGTTCGTTACACGCGCTTGTGTTTTTGCCTGTTGCATTGGCTGTCGTCGGTAGTAAAAGATATGTTTACTCTGAGAATACCACGGGTATCGCCGATGATTTAGCTGATAGGTTCAATGAATCTTTAAACTGATGTCTAACTTTTTAATACAAAATCGTTTTGCTTTTATTGGTCTTGATTTCAATATTGTAGTAAGAATAGTTTAATGTACACAAAATTTAAGTAGCTCCGAAATCAAAAAAAAAAAATCTGGAAATTCAGTTTTAGTAAACGATGGGCTTCATTCATCTAATTTATGAACTAATTAAACAGATTGTGTTCTATTACGGACCAAATAAATAGTACAGTGCTGCTCAAATCCGAATGAGTCTTGCACGTTCAGTTACTGAGTACTTGGTAAAGTGCAAACAGAACCAGTGGCTGATACCATCTTCTAACGTTGTACCCAACAAACTTCCCACCCACCTTCAAATACCATACATAAACCACAGAAAAGTACCCAGGGACACTTCAATAACGAGGCAGAACGATCACAAAATTATACAGGATAACATTTCAGATCTTGGTATAGGCTCCAATTTCCAGAGGAAAAAGGTAAAACTTCATTTGAATCCACTAGGTTACACCGCTCTAAAAAGAGCCCAAAGTTCTGAAAATGAGACCCCATATCCAAATGAGAAGGCAAAGGAAACTCAAAGACTTTCTGGGTCAAGAAATAAGACGATTGATGGCGCTTTGAATCATCAAATTGATCAATCAATAATGAGAGACGTAATACAGGCGTTGGTAGATGTAACACCGAAACCGTTGTCTGAAGATGTCACGTCTAAAATATCGCTATTTGATGAAGAGTTGAAAAGAGCACATCCAATAAAGCGCCACACGTATACTGAGATACCACCGATACCTGACTTTGAGGATGACTGTTCAAGATTTGAAGAGTATGTATATAGATTGACGCACTCATCATTTCATTATAAGAACTCTTCAAAGTTTAATGGGATCATTCCAAAGATTTTGAGAAATTTGTTCCATCCATTGAATAGAAACACCATTGATTTACGGACTGTGACATCATATAACCATGTTATACACTACTTTAGTGTGAAATGGGATATAGCCACTTGTCGGGAGCTCTTGGTTCAAATGAAACTGGAGAATTTAAATCCTAATGTGACCACATACAACTTGATGCTAAAGAATCTCCTCACTTTGCAGAACATTCAACATATTTCAAATCCTTACAACATTGCTCTCAAGCACCTGACTCAAATGAAAAAGAAAGATGTGGATGCTGATATCGTTACTTGGAATTTGGTATTCAAATTGCTCAAAGATGACTCTTGTAAGGCTTTGCTTTTAGACAATAGGGCTCTTTTGAATTTACCGTTGGATCATCATTCACTCAACACAATCCTAAGATTCTTTGCACTTGAGAAAGATATGGGAGCTTTTGTACTGATCAAGCTGATAAAAAGCTATGATATCTCTATAGATCTGAAATTATTGAACACTCTAGTGAAGAAGCTAATTGAAGAAGGGCAGATTGATGCAGTATTCAAACTAATCAACTATGCAGCAAGTGATTTCAAATTCGCTATAACAAACGAAGTTTTGAACTTGCTCATGGTCTACTTCTCCAATATCGCAAGAGTGGATCTTGGAATCGCTACTATAAATGATTTCAAGAAGAGATATCGTGTTAGACCAAACTATTTAACCTACAATCTGCTTATGAAATCGATTACAAAATCTGGAACTTGGAATGAGAAGTATAAAGTATGGAGGGTGCTTTATCATCAAATGCTGAAAGATCTAGATGGTATTATTGCAGGAGAATATTGGATAAGAAGGTTGAGGGCAAGAATGAAATTTATTAAAGGATCTGATGTTAAGCTAAGTTCACCTTTAACTGAAGCTGAGATTAAACTCTCTGAGCAAATGAAAGAATTAACTTTTGAAAATTTACCCTCAATACCGCTAAAGATTACATCTGAAACGCCAGAAGAATACGCTAAACTTGCCAAAAGATTTGGGTCGATGACTTTCAAGAGAAGCAAACAAGAGGAGAATAGTGAACTGATAAATAGGAAAGAGAAGGCAAAGAAATATAAGAAAAGAATAGACTTTTTATCCATCCAAAAGTCGATGGTTAACAGAGTACCATACATAGAAGATCCTTTTACAGCACTAAAGAAGGAGCTCCGGTCAAGAAATCTGGTGGAATAGTGATATCTTGATCTACTTTGTATATAAACAATTTATGACCTTATGACATTGTTACTTCCTTGTAGATTTCAACAGCTCTAAATCTTTGGAATTCTCCATAAAACCTTTACTTTGGCTTCTCGAAGTTAGTTCTTGATTCGCACGGATTCATGAACAGTTACAACTATTTGACCATCATAAAGTGTTATACACTACGATTTTGCTTCTTTTATCTTTCTCATAATATTCAACACTACAGCTGAAATCTGGCATGGAAGTGAGAAACTAAAAACCACAGTATCAAAGACGACACTATTATCAAATTAAAAAATTAGGAGGGTTGGCCGAGTGGTCTAAGGCGGTAGACTTAAGATCTACTGGACGTTGTCCGCGCGAGTTCGAACCTCGCATCCTTCATTATTTTTTTTCTTGGATATTTTTAGTCCTGCATCTCTCATGCTCTTACTTTTAGTCAAGATGCATCAATGTCTTTGAAGAATGCTGTATCGTTATTTACTCTCAGCTTTGGGTTTAACCTTAAGCCCTAAACGTATGAGCTGGTAACACCGAAGTGCACAAGCGTTTGAAAAGCCCAGATGTCATCGATTAGGCCAGGTTACTTCTCGAACATTACCCATCAGTGTCTCTAATATTTAACCAGCGATGGAAATATAGATTTAACCTCAAATGCAAAATGTTTAGTGAATATGAAAGCCAGCGGGATAAAGCTGAATAACATCCCAGCAACTAACTGGTCACTTTTGAGTTCAGAATATACACACATTCAAGCTGGTGAGTTCACTCATAATAATCGATATATTACTTGCATATATGAGAGCTGAATATCGACACATAAATTTGTTATTGTAATAGAACGTCATTCGATTTCAAAGATCAATTATATATAATGGATCCTTGTATTGTTTGATTACATTTTACCTTATTGAGTAATAGTCGTTTGGTGCTGGTGTTGATCGTAGACTCTGTGACGGTATTGTGCATTTAATTTTGCTCTTTTGTAGATCTATATCTTGAAAGAATGAGGATCGTGAAAAAATAGAATCTGGGGCATTTGTAGCAATACAAGCAAAAAATGAAGAAAAGAAAACAGAGGAGAAAAGAAGAGACAATAGCTTACTTTATCTCCAGTTACCGCTTTGGTTCATTGATGGAGAGCTGGGTGATGATTGTTAAGCCTATATCCGCTTTTCAAGCGACTCGCTTTCGCACCACGAGCCAAAATTACAAGAGATGTCAATTCATTAAAGCAACTTCCACCATCAGATCTTAGATCACCAAAGCATACCTTGGTGTACAAGTGTCCTTTGTCTGTCGATTTGCTTCTGACATGATTTTCCATGTAGCATGTGTGAGATTTACCACTCTGATGTTCTATGACATTTACTGTCAAAAGGTTGATTAATCTCTTCAAGAGTCTTTAATACTAAACCACTCTTTTCCGCTGAAAACTCACAAACTGCCAGCCACCAAAAGCAAGGAAGAATTTTTTTGACTAAAATTACCGACACAAAATTCCAAATGCGTCATCAATCCTTCGCGGTAAAATAAAGAAAAAGCACCGAGCCAAAAAAAAAGACACCTGAAACTCGGAAGGAGCTAAGTTTTTTTCTTTGGTGGCTCCTTCCTATCAATTTCGAAGGGGAAAGGCTAAGACCAAGGCCTTTATTAAAAAAAAACCCCCCTGGGAAAGGTTCGAAACACGGTGAAAAATCGCGAAGTATCATAAAAGTCGCGGGCCTCTTCGGGCTCAATGGCTGAGATTTTCTCGCGTTTTCGTGTGTACGCAGTACCCTGCAAGCCAGCAAAAGGCATCTGTTTCACAAGCATGAAATACATCTACAACTCTTTGTTATCCATAGTGAAAGTGTAAAAATATTTGCCATGAGTGCACTAACCTGACCGTTGTCCCATCAACCAGCCACGCTTGATGCACAATAAAGTAGGGGCTTTTGATAATATTGTCATGTACATCAATCAGTGATGCCAGAAGCGCTTTGAAGTATTAAATTATTTTGAGGACCTAGTGGGAAACGTATATTGTTGTTTCATGTTTAGATTAAGTTCTCAAAGGAGTTGCTTGTCCAGTTTTTACGTTAAATTCAAAGATTATATAAAGTATTGAAGTTCTCTCGAAGTTGGAAGTCCTCTTGATAGTTCAGCTTACTTAAGCCTAATTATAGACCAATTTCCACTTGAAAGCACTTATCCAACTATAGTCATTCCTTATTCAAGTCAAGAAACTTCTTTCACTTACGGTCATTTATATCTTTACTCTGTCTTACTACAAGATAGCCTTCTCAAGTTTATTCCACCCCACTCTTGAAAACCCCAATTATTCTAATTTATACACAATCCAGAATTAAGTGATGAGATTATCAAACTCAACGATACTGGGTGCATTTGCCGGATTAGCGTCTGTTGTATCTGCTGCCTTTGACCCTAACTCCAACAAAAATGTTGCCCTGTATTGGGGCCAAGCTTCTGCTGGTTCCCAAGAGGATCTTTCTTACTATTGTCAATCTGATGATGTCGACATCTTGATTATTTCATTTGTCACCGGATTCACTTCAACTCCAACCTTAAACTTCGGTAGTGCTTGTTCTGAAACTTCGTCCAATGGTGTATTGAAGTGTGATAAAATCGCTTCTGATATTAAAACTTGTCAAGGTAATGGTAAGAAGGTCTTGTTATCATTAGGTGGTGCTGTCGGTAATTATGGATTCGATGGTGACTCCGATGGTGCTGCCTTTGCAACTACTCTATGGAATCTATTTGGTGAAGGTTCAGCTGATGAACGTCCTTTCGGTGATGCCATTGTTGATGGATTTGATTTTGATATGGAGAACAAAGTTCAAACCGGTTATGCCGCATTAGCTAAGAAACTAAGAGAACACTACACTCAAGGTTCTAAAGACTACTATCTAGCTGCTGCTCCTCAATGTGTTTATCCAGATGAAAGTTTGGGAGATATCCTATCGGAAGTTGACATTGATTTCGCATTTGTTCAATTCTACAACAACTATTGTAACGTTGACAAGCAATTCAACTGGGATACATGGACCGATTTTGCTGCTAATACTGCTCCAAATAGTAACATCAAGATCTACTTAGGTTTGCCAGGTGCCACAAGTGCTGCTGGTAGTGGTTACGTTGGTTTAGATACCATCAAATCTACACTATCAACTATAGGTTCAGACTCTGCATTTGGTGGTGTTATGTTATGGGATGCTTCTCAAGGTTTTACCAATCAAGTTGAAGGTGGTTCATTTGTTAGCGGTATTAAAAGTGCTTTGAACACTTTGTCAAGTAGTTATTCTGATAATGATGATACTGATAACTCTTCTGCAAAGACAGCTACCTCATCCGCTGCTACATCAGCAACATCATCTCCAACTGTTGCCTCATCCACTCTTACTGGTGCTGTTAAACCTGTTAGCGTCGACACAGAGGTCAATGTCCAAGTTCAATCTTCTTCAATTTCAACTCCAAGTTCAATCAATACCCAAACTGGCAGTGGTGTAACTCAAATTATTTCTACCACTCCTGTTATTGCTTCCTCAATCACTGATGAGGAAGAGGCTACATCCACCACATCGATCTATAGTGAAAGACCAACAAAGGCTGATGAAGGTATTAGAACCGAATATGTGACTATCAAGAAGACAACCACACTACAGAGAGGGCTTGCCTCGATTAAACCTCAAAATGTTGAAGCATCATCTTCTTTCTCCACGAATCCAACTTCAAGTTCATCAAACTCAGAGGTGACATCCAACACCTTCTCCTCAAATATTGCTTCCACTTTATCTACTGTTGTCATTTCCTCAACTGACAGTTTCTCCACAAGTTCTACTCTTGCTAGTGAAGTTGTTGACACTGATAATTCAGGCTGTACCAATTTATCCGGAGAGGACAAAGCAGCTTGTTTGAACGCACAATATAAAAGTGGTCAATATTCTGGCTCTTCTGAGAATTGTTCAAACGATGAAGTTGCCTGTTCATCAACTGGTGAATTCGCTGTTTGTGACAACGGTAAATGGGTGAACAGAGGCTGTTCCGATGGGACTACATGTTACGCATTTACAGATTATTCTGATAGCGATAATGTTTTAGTCGGTTGTGATTACACTAAAAATGTTAAAAGATCACTATTCTCTCATGTCCATCACGGTCATTACGAAGAATAACAGAGTTTAGAGCTCTAACCATTTTTCTAATGATCACTTCAATGATACCTTTCAAATGACCCTAATGAACCCTTGTTAATTTGTTTAGCCTTTATCTATTAAAAAAAGTTTGATTTCTATTTTAGTTACATTGTGGTAGTAATACAATCTCTATAGGACGTTGTATTATGTATGATGCAAATATGTACTTGAGCAGTCTATGCTTTACTTCACAAATGACAAGAAAAAGGAGTATACTCTTGCTCTTATTTCTGCAGTTTCTTCATCTTCCTCAAACATAGGTTTCCATTGAACCAAATCAATTTTATCAGTTTTAAATCCATATTCTTTAGCAGTTTCAAAAAACTGTAAATCATCTGCTAATAAATGAGGTCTATGCGGTGAGAAGACAACTAGACATTTCCCATTTGGTTCTAGAGTGTCTTGACAGGTTTTCAGTAGTTTACGGTGCTCAGAATGATTGAAGACTAAATCTGAAAGAATTATCAAATCAAATTTCTTTTCTGTGTTTGAATATTCATCAACTCTTATCTTATTTAACAAAGGTGAATAATCATTACCCCATATATAACCTTCTACATGAACGTTTCCATTTTGTAGACCATGAGCAGTTTGAACATTGTATCTAATATTTTCAATCAGGTCAGCATCAGGATAATCAGTTGAAACAACACTTCTAGCATTGTTATAACCTGCCACTATACTAGGTAAAGCAGAAGCAGCACCCAGTTCTAAAACATCTTTACCCTTTACAATGTCATCACTGTGTTTATCCAGATAATCAGCTGTGAAAATACCTGCATTCCAAAGTAAATGTCCCCAAAGTGGTGATGAGCCAATCAGTCTTAAAGTGATGTCCTTTGGAGTTTTATCAGTCTTACGCTCATATTTGGCGAAATGATGTTGAGCTTGAGGACCTGCAAAGTCTTCTGGTTCTTCGAAAAAGTTGGCTTCTATAGACTCAACGTCAGACATGGGTGTAGGTTGTGTATTGTTTTTGATAAAGATTTACGTTCGTTCTAGTATTGATGTTTAAAAGTAATACACATGAAATTTTTTTATATATAAAGCTCTAAAATTTAAATACTTAAAACTATGAGGATTACTACTAATTGTTTTAAATACATCAAAGATTCATACAAATATAGAAATGGAAGGCTACAATTTTCAAATTAAAGAATAAGTTTAACATTAAAGGCCATTTACCTGAAAAAAATAGACAAGCATGACGCACATTTCATATATCAATGATTAACAATGAATACAATCAAAAACCAATATTATATACCTATATATATATATATAAGATAGTAGTCTTTGTTGCATCTTTCCCTAAACTATCAACTGTGTGTGAATGTGCGCGTGTGTATGTATAAAGCGAACAGATTTAAACAGAGCAATCTAAGTGGAAGATGGACCTGGGTTAGATTTTCTTTTACCGTTAACTAAGGTGACATTGATAAATCTTTTGGTGTATAGAAGACGTTTGTAAGCACGACCCTTTGGTTTTTTTGGTTTTTCTTCTTTGTCAACTTTTGGAGTTTGAGATTTAACTTTACCAGCACGAGCTAAGGAACCGTGAACTTTACCCTATAGTAAGAATTATTGTTAGTATATATGATAACTTGAGTTTGAAGATTGTAGAGAGATTTAGAGAGTGATATCTGTGGCAGTAATGAACTCTGAAAAGTGCAGGTGATGGTTGTATTTAAACATTGTAAACTCTTTGCTGGTACCATTTAATAATGATGACAATTCCTGAAAGTAACATTATGGTGGCATATAGTTCATTGATTGCTTACTGCTTTGATCGCTTTTGCTATTCTTTCACACAGCTTATTTCTCTTGTTCTTATTCGTTTCGTCTATTCTTGATAATGTTATCTCGTTGATATTCCCCTTTCTTGATTCTTCAAATTTATTATAATCTTTGAAACTCTTATTGAGCTGGAGCCATTTGAATTCTATAACTATCTCTTTTCTCTACTCTTGTCTTATAATCTATGATGAAACGTACCATTTTGTATAGATTTAGTGTTAAGTTACTTAAGATATCTTAAATTCAGTTGTACCTTTGTATGTATAGTTAACTGTTGTTGAAATTAGAGCTTTTTTGATTTTTTTTCACTAATTTGCCATTTCTCCTCTAGTCTCACCAAAAAATCTCAGGTCTCAGGTCAAAGTTTCTAGCTCGCCTCAATAATCGAAAATTCGCGAATAGGTACTCTTTAAAACGGCGGATGAAAATTAAAGCGGTGTTGTTTTCTTCGGCGTGCGAAAACCGTAATTCAAGAAGAAAATCGCGAATATTTGGGTATTTTCTCTCTCTAGAAAAAGTGGGACTGCGTAAAGATGAGAATATGTTTTTGTAATAGGTAAATTGAGGGACATTTATGATTGCCCTAAAGAATTACACGTGATTAAACACAAGCCCTAGGAGATAATCATCATCCAGTACTCTGCTAATACACCAGTTACTTATTACGAACTAACATGATAAATATATTTGTGATGATGTTCATTGCAAACTATATAGAGTCTATCATATGTTCACAGCATATAGGATGGACACAAGAGTGACGGTATTTGTCTATAGAAAATCGTTATAGTTAGTAAGGAACTAGACGAGGTGATGATCTGATATAAAAGTACTACTCACGGCAACTATAAGCAAAACAAGTATGGATACTGAGAATCTCGAAGCTGGATATTTGTCTTGTTTCAAGAGAGTTTGAGTTTTAATAAATCTAGATAGTCCAAGGAAAACGCAAAGTAATGATATGAGAATATAGGTAGCTTAATATCATGGATCAGATTTGTTAGTAACTTTTGCAAAAAAAAACCGGTTGATATCTGTTTGTAACTTACCACCTATTGGTTTTGCAACCTTTCGCAAGAAGAGCTCTTTTCCACTCAAGGTATCATTACTACTCCCAATCTTGAATAATTGCGTCACACCAACACCAATAGTGGCTAGTCCAAGTGAAGCTCTAATGTACGATAAGAAAGTTCTTTCGTTAGCCATCTATGATTGATAACTGTTAGCAAACCGTTCAGAGTTCTCATTTCAGTGTTTGAAAGCAACATCTTAAATTACACTTACATGATCTCTCGCTACTGAGCCTTTATTCTCTAATACTTCGGATCCAATGTCTGCTAAACCCCACAGATTTCGTATACTCTTTTTCTCATCATCTGAGACTCTAGATAGTGCAGGCAAAGTGGCTTTATCATTTTCTATGTGGTCATTCGTATTAAGTGTAATGGGTAGCGGTTGAGTAAGTGGCTCCTCAACATCGGATTTATCATGGTCTGAACTTTGAACTTTTGAACTTTTGTTCACTAAGCTTGTTGCTGATCTTTTCCTAACGTTTTGGCCAAGTTTCCCTTGTTTAGGTTCTTTGTGACTCATTTAGAAGAGCGATATAATACCCTGGGACGTCAAAATTACCAAGTTGATGAAGCAGGAGTTCCGAACCCCAATGTGTAGAGACAGTAAATGTTACTTGTGCCTTTCAATTGATCCTAGTCATTTGACAGGCTTGATAAGATCTTAAAAGGAGAAAAAATCAACTAATTCGCGATCTAATTCATGTATTCTTATCTAGCGCGGGTTTTAAACATCGCTATTTGTAACTCTTATGCGTGTGTGAAAGATTCATTAAATAATTCTCCTTCTAAATGAACAGTAGTTACCGATTTCAGCTAACGCAAAATACAAGTTAAGAAACAAGTGCATGGTTAATTTGAATAATAATTGCTACATAATTGGTGCATCATTTCAAATTTGTAAAAAAGTAAAGTTTACTGATTACATGTTTCCCTCCATTTTGATAATTAAATGGTGTCAGCCGAGATAGCTTTGTACTTCGTCGTCGTATTTAAATTATTAGCAGTAGTAAGATGGTTCACTAGCTAATGCTGAAGTACATATATTCAATAAACTTAGCTAAGGACCCATCGAACGCCCGGTACGTCATAATCACTGACCCAACTGAGAAGAACCGTTTTGCAAGCCAGTTTATAGAATTTTTGGATCAATGTGACACAAACCTCCTTGATCATCTGGTATTAACCGTGATTGTGACTTTAGGATATTTACGAACTGTCCCTATAGTACCTGAAAAACTAGGACCCAAGCCAATGGTTCCACTTAAAGGTGATGCTATTGTTTGATACATTTTTTGAAATGTTTGTGTATATGGAGATTGTGTTGTTTGTAAGACACCATTCTCATCATAACCTGTATTCCACACCATAGTAGTTGTTTTTTGTGTAGATGTTTTTGATGCAGATGTGGTGGTGGATGGTGTAAGTGTAGTAGTGATGGCGTGGATAGATTTAAAAAATTGAGTAAGCAAAATGAATGAGACGACGAATGTGTAAAATGACTTGAATGCTTGCATTACTGTTGATAATATAAAGGAAAAGGGCTATTAGTTATATGGAAAATGATGGTATTAAGATGATGAAACAAATATGAAGGAAATAAAAAGACTATTGAAGCTGTGTAGGCTTTATAAATAGTATGCTAATAAAATGAGACAGAAAATGCTAGATGAACAAAAGAATGGTTAGAAGGTCAGAAAAGATCTCTATCTGACATATCTCTCTTGATGTTAAACGTTTGAGTTATTCAAACTGAAAAAGAAGATTTAGATCTTGGTATTTAAGAGGAAAAAGATCTCTGGCCTTTCAGCAATGTGAAACAACTTGAGAGAATATCTCATGAAAGTCAATGTAGAATAACGAGTGTAAAGATTTTTCAACTCACAACTGTACCATACCATTTCTCCTGAAAGAGTCCTCAAGGTGCGTCGTACACCAAGTGCAACATCTTTAAATCGTCCTGTATTAGATTCCTAGTTCCACTAGTTTCCAATCTTTTCCATAAGGCCTTGAACCTTTTCTCTTTTGCATTACGGTCTAAAATTTAAGGTTCAATCGTGCATATAATCGGATAAAATATAGTAAGAGATTTATGCAGGCGGCCCTAAAAAGAAAGAAGAATTATCTCGTTAATTTTTTTTAATTAAGAGAATCAAGTAATAATTTTTGTTCCAGAAGGTCTATGGTTATCCTATACTTAATTTTGGTGAGATTGACTTTTACAGTATCGTTTTGGTAACTATAAATTATTGAGAACTTTGAATCACTAATTATACAACAACGATCGAAATCGTTCTTACTCATGTCCGCGTTCTTGGTCAAAAATTGCCGTAGAGTTACTTAAAGTTTAGTACCCTATACAATTGTGAAACAAAATTTTTTTTCATGCCTGCTACGTGTCGAATGAAATTTGGAAACCATGGAAACAGTCAATATTAACTCCTTTCAAACATTGTAGATCACTTTCCCAAGATGTTAGTTCGACATAGGATAGCAAAAGTTAGCTATAGTACCTACATGGGACATGACATTCTACGTTATCAATTTGATAGTCGTGTACAGTACCAAATCGTTTTGATTGACTAGTACTAAACCCTTGCCTTCTCTCTCCTTCTAGATACGCCTGGTTCAAGGCCGTAATGATATGTGATAATACCAGTGGTAATAATTACAATCAATTAGTAGCGGGACTAACTCTTCAGTCGACTTATATATCATTAAGCGAAAGTGTAGTTTGTCTAATGCCAGCTCAAACACTCAAAATGACCTTTGCACTAAACTAGTCTAACGTTATTTTTAATATGGGCTTTTATGGAATCGGGAAACGCTTCAAAATGCAAAAAAACCACAAATCAGGATAACCAAAGCTCAAGCCTATTGTTGCTAAGAGCATTGAAACATTGATGACCATCACAGACGTTATTGCTCATCTCAACATCAAGTTCCGAGTTACGAGGAGTCTGTAGATTTTATAAATTCGCGAAACTTGGATCTTTTATACGCCTATTATTCTAGTGTCGTACGTTTTAGGCTAAAATCAATTAACAGCAAAGTAACATTTAACATTGCTTAATATAAAGCTCTTACAAGGACATTTCAGTTCTATTAACAAAGATCAATTGTTTCGATAGATTGTTATAGAATATACTTTTGTCAATTGGTTATGTCCAAACTAGTCGTCTTTGGTGGTTCAGGGTTTCTCGGTACGTATAATAGGCTTTGCCCATATAATGAGATCTCAAGGTTTACTAACAGGTTTGTTGATGGTACAGGAAAGAGAATATGCCAAGCTGGTATAGATTCTGGCTTCAAAGTCACTTCACTATCGTAAGTTCTTACCTAGCTTTTATTACCAATTGAGTCAGGCTTGATACTAATTACATTGAACTTATAGTCGGTCTGGATCTCCACCAAAAGTTATATCTCATAAAGATGCCTATTGGGTACATCAAGTTAATTGGAAATCTGCAAATATATTCCAGCCAGAGACTTACAAAGAGGATCTCAAGGAAGCTTCTAGTGTAGTTCATTCAATTGGTATACTCTTAGAGAATCAAAATTATAAGAATTCACTCAACTCTAACTCTTCTGTCCTAACAGAGTTCACCAATTTCTTAAAACCTTCTAATCCTCTTACAAAAACATCTTTCAATTCTTATGAGTCAGTAAACAGAGACTCTGCTGTCTTGTTAGCAGAAACGTTTAAAGAGCAAACTACGGCTGAAGACCCATCTTTTGTCTATATATCAGCAGATCAAGGGTTTCCCGGTTTGCCAAAGGGTTATATAAACTCAAAACGAGAAGCAGAGTACGAACTACAAGGTCTTAAGGGACTTAGAAGCATCTTTGTGAGACCAGGTTTTTTGTACGATGAAACAAATAAAGAGGATAACATCAGAACAGTTATAAAGACTTTAGTTGATACTCTAGATTGGGGTAATTCGAAAATATTGGGGAATAAGATAGGCTTATTAAATGATTTGGTGAGACCAACTGTGTCCACTCAGAGGGTCGCTGATGCGATAATAAATCGAATCCACGATAAGACATACGAAGGAGTTCTAACCTTGGATGAGCTATTGGAGAAATAAAGACATCTATTACGTGTTATAAAAACTTGCTACAAACAGAATACAAACAAAATTTTCAAATGCATTTATTTATAATGTAAGTTTCTTGAGTTGCAAAAATTGATGAAGATTTATTTTCTGAAACTCTTTAGTGGATCAGATTTCTTGTTGCTCTTAGCCTTTCTTTTCTTGTTTACCTTGTTTTTATGGAAGGGCACGAATCCCACAGCAGTCTTATTCTGTCTTGCACCTTCTGGTAACAGATAATCTGGAACTCTCTTCAAATGGGTTTGAACTCTCGAAGGATGTAGTTCTTTGTCATGTCTCAAATTGGCCAAATCTTGTGGATTTTCCTCGAAATGTCTCTTCAACTTTTCATTAGTCAATAGCTCATTTTTCAACTCTTTCACCCTTGCTTCTCTAATGGCAACCTGGGTAACTGATCTAAACCCATCTTCACATCTATATCTAAAACCTTCAACCTGTTTCATGTCAAACTGATAAGGATTTATCTCAAATCCAAGTTTACGCTGTTGTTTAATAATACGACGTAAGATTTTTTCATCTCGCTTAGCTGTTCTCAAGGTTGCAACTTTATGTTTACCAACCTCTTTTTCTGGAACAACGTAGGATATAGAAATACCAGCTTTACCAGCACGAGCGGTTCTTCCAATTCTATGCACATACGACTTAGCAGTCAATGGTAAATCAAAATTCAAGACACATGCAACGTTTTTAAAGTCAACACCTCTTGAAACTCCATATTCGTTATCTTTCCTTGTCTTATCTTTCTTAGAGGAAGGAATGGTAGCTACTTCTGTATTCAATCCATTATCATCTTGATCATCTTCCTCGTCAGCTTCTCTGATGTTATCACTATCATCAGTAGCAATTAACAAGTTATAAACATTCTTGTTAAACTCATCAACAATATGTAATCTTGAATTGACAGGTAATTCACTATTTAAAATACAGTTTCTAACACCAAACTGCTCAAGAAACAGTTTTAATCTATAACCTCTATCAATGTTGTTGACAAAAATTATAGTTTTACCTTTGATTAGGTTCAATTTGAATATAACATAAGTCAAAAGAAATTTGTCAAATTCAGTTGTGTTCACGTAATATTGGATCAGTTTATTCTTATTTAGTAACTCCTCGTCGTTAAGTTTTAAAACAGCAGGCAGACGACAGAATTTGGCCTTTAAACCGTTGATATCATCGTTTAAAGTGGCACTCATCAAAAAGGTTTGTAAGGTTTTCAAAGGTAGGTGATCTGTTAGCTTATCTAAATCTTCACTGTAACCATATGATAAGATTAAATCGACTTCATCAATAACCAGATATGTAAGGTCTTTCAACGAGATGTTTGAGCTATTTTTTTCCAAAGAGGATATTAATTTCGATGGAGTAGAGACTATGATTTCAGGGTTTTCTAGTAGTAGTGAGTTCGTGACTTGTTCTCCGATTTGACTTGAAAGGTTTAAAGCTTTGATACTTTTGCCACAAAATACAATCAACTTCTCTAGGAATGATGTTACTTGAGTAGCTAATTCTCTGGTGGGAACCAATATGATGGAGGAAATTTGATGTTCATTAGAGTTTGAGTTTTCTTTCTTAGCTAAAATGGACTGGATAACGGGAACAGAGTATGCGACAGTTTTACCAGACCCAGTACTAGCCTTAGCAATGATATCTCTTTTCTCCTGTAAAGCTAATGGGATCGCCTTTGCCTGAACTAGAGTTGGATTCTTGAATCCTAACTGTTTAATAGCTTGGATCAATCTAGGATCTAAGTTGAACGACTCGAACGACACAGAGTCATCAATGTATACATCGGCAACAGCAACAGAGCTCATTTTTGCAAAAAAATCGATGGTCAAAGATCAATACTCTCTAAATCCTAGCTGTATTAAGTACTCACTGTGTACGTATATAGTTCAATCCTCTTTAAAAATTTAAATTTTTTTTTTTAATACGATTTTTACCCGGTGCGATGAGATTAGAAAGTCAAGTATCGGGGCTTCAGTGCTTTATTCTTTCGGGAGAGTTTTTGACACAAAATTTTACATACTACGGCAGAAATACAATATGATAATTTATCGAAAATAAGATGTAGAACTTTAAATTAGAAAACTAAAACTTAATAATAAACAGAGCGATGAGTGAAATGAATAAAATCTTTATAAAGCTTAGCTATAATGGGACTTTTGAAAGATGTATTTTAACAGATCATGTCAACAAAGAATATCATCGAGCACACTAAGAACAAAAAGAGGTTAATTAAACAGGCTATGTAACAGTTGAAGATTGATAAGTGAAAGAACCGAACGATTTGAATAAAACGGAGAAATGAAAGTAATAAGCGAGGCATCAAGCGAAAAGCAAAAACGTCGAGTGTAGTAGTATAATACCTTGACCGCGTTCCTAAAAGTTAGGCAAAATAATAGAATGGAAACTCATCTTCTTTTGAAATGAATTGGAATATGATGGAAGAGCCAGTACATAGTCTCTTTCCTACCATTATCCTTAACCCTTAAATCCTCTAACTCGGTCAAAACCCTTACTCTGGCCAAGTCTCGATCCATACCAAAATCTCTAGCATACAAATTGATACCATTTTCAACTGCATTGATTATACGATATCTTCTGCAAAAGGTCTTTGACAAGTTCTTATTACCCTTTCTCCATTTCTTTCTATGTTCTTCTAAGTATTTTAAAGGTGGTTGTCCATCGTAACCGTAGTAGTATTCATCCAATACATCTTGGACCGACTTAGGGTTAGGGTTTAACTTTCTAAACACGACATTATCCCATAACCTCCTGGTATTGTCATCTTGAGGTTCGGATGATGAAACATCGTTTAGCAGACTACCAGTATTGTCGTCTCGTGAAGACTGCTGCGGTTGCTGAGCTGATTGTGTAGATATTTGAATGACATCTTGTCCATTGTCTATTGGGATCATCGATGTAAAGTTACGTAAAGAAGATATGTTTGTGCTCGAACCCCCTTGTTGCAATTGATTTTGATTTGGATTAACTATGTTCAAATTGACAGAACCCGGGTTGACTCTGTTATTAGAGTTGATAGATTGTAACGAGTTATTTTGCTGCTGCTGTTGCTGCTGCTGCTGTTGTTGTTGTTGCTGTTGCTGTTGTTGCTGTTGTTGCTGTTGAGCCTGTGCATGGGCATGTGCCTGGGCCCGGGCATGAGCATTGGCATGAGACTGAACTTGTTCTTGGGTCCCATGCTGCTGTTGGGGTTGGTGGTGTTGTGATTGCTGATCCTGACGATGCTGCTGGAGTGAGTTTATGTTGACTCTATTTAATGGGTTTATTCCGACTAGTGTTTGAGTTGTATTGGCCGTCGAGTTCGAAGGCAGACCATTCATTCTGTTGCTAGTAACTGAGGAACTATCATTACTTGTATCATCTCCTAAACCATCGTTCCCGCCTGTCTTATTGAGACCATTGGAATCAACATTACCATTACTATTGCGAAAGGTTGAGCCTCCAGCAAAAGGCGGGGTTTCATTATCCTTAGTGACAATGTTTGAAAGGCGTCTAAATTGGTATTGATGTCCAACCAGTAACGTTTCAAGCACCCCAGCTTGATTATTATAAATCTTTGGTAAAAGTTCTGAGTCTGAGCGAATAATATTCAATTGAGTTCTTATTTCGTCATCACTTACCTCTATGGTTTCTAATCTTCTTTTCAATTGATATATTTCATCACGAATTTTATTCAAGCCATTGTTCAAAGAGTTGCTGATACCAGTCAACTGCTTTTGAATCACTTGATAAGGATCCATCTTGGCGGTTGGCGTTAAACTCTAGTTTCGTTGAAGTGACAGTTGGCGGATATGAAGCACAATAAACAGTATGTGAAACTTTTGGAACCAACAAAATTATAGTCTCAAAGGTAAAAATAGTCTGGATTAGACTTGAATTGAAGGTCAAAGTTCTTCAAGGACCTCAGAAAAACCAGCGATTGCTTACTAGTCTAACAACTCGGGTAGATCAAGAGCTAGCTCAGTTGAGAATTAAAGATAGTGTCAAAATATATATCCAAAATTCGCTAGCACAATAGTTATGATATCTGTGGACTAGTCCATTAGTCTTTCGATTTTTGGTAGTCTTTTAAATTTTTAAAGTCTTGGTCTCGAAAGCAAAATATTTAGGGGTTATTTTCAAATCATTCTCATAGTTTCGTTTTCTTTGCGAACCTAGGCTCAACCCCCAGGACTTGGACTAAAACTAATTCGCGAAGCCAACATATAAAAGCAGGGTAACTTCAACTCTCAATATTTTGTTATCTCTTAACTCATATTTCGACAAACAAATAGCGGACTGGTGTCATGAAAGGTTAGTTTAATCAGTTCGGCCTAATATGCTAGCAAATTCCTCATTGAGTCATTCCAAGACTAACTTTTCAAAGTTATATTCTTGCTGCACTATAAATGATGCTCTCAACATTACGGAATTGAAAAATTGAAGCAAAAAGAATCTTTTGATGAGAAACTATAGTAACAAGCTATTCTAGATCGGCTTTTGGCACTTGAAATCAAAAAAAAAAAAAAACCAAGCTGCGAAAAACGAAAATATGACCAAATTTAGTTTACCTGTCATAATATGTCAAAAGTTCATTCTTAATGGTTCAAAATCATTAAAACAGTAAACTATTGTCACACATTTGCAGCACAACAGAATTCCAGTTGACGCTTCAAGCTTAGAAGGAGGTTATGCAAAGTGGGCATCACATATTTGGTTTGCTATAACAGTTGCTATATCAGTTGCTATAAAAGGTTTGGGATTTGACACAATTAGTCTTTGACCAACCACAAAAATGAATTTAAAGGATGAGAATGACTCTACGCCTAATTCGTCACCAGCACCCTCAGTACATCCATCTTCAATAGATCCTTCTGATGGCAAAACTGTTGTACCGATACCTTCAAATTCTACTCATCAAACCTCTGGTGTTCTCGGCGTTGAGGAAAGACCACTAAGTGGTAGAGCAAACTACGAATCGTACCATTCTAATAGACCATACCAGCCCGATAATGATGTTTTTCATAACCCATCTGACACTCCTGAGAAATTGGATAGAAGGCAGAGTTTTCTGGGACTTGGTGGTCTGTTGGCAGGCCCTAGCTCACGCTACTCAAGAGAAAATGACAAATTGGTGAATTATGTCGAAAAAGCTTCAAAGATTCAAGCTGTTCAAGAATTGAGAACTCAGCGGTTGATTGGAAATATAAATAAACTTTATCAATGGGGATTGAGCTATAAGGATAAGGAATTCTTAGGTGCGCTAAAGAACAAGAAATTAAAGAGTTTTTATGAAAGGCAGAATGAATTGATTGAAAAATACGAGGATATCGACAAGTTGTTGGACAGTGGGATTCACCATAAGATGTTAAGAGACTACAGTGAAAGGAATGATGGTGAATTACTTGGAAGACCTCAGGTTGTACCAATGTACTCACCAAGTCCAGTTTTGAGCCATTCTCACTTTGACACACTCGTTAATTATGGATCCACCATTCCAAATGGCGTTCAGGAAGGTAACTCTTTAAATTTTTACAACGGATCAGATAGCACTCCTAAATTACATCGCAGAACTAGTGCCGTTCCCGGTGATATAGATTTGGAAGCAAGTAATCTTTTAGGATATAATAAACAAGAGGAGATTAATTTGATTAACTTTTACATTCTATTAAATTTTGCTGCTAATGTTGTCTTGTTACTTGGGAAATTAGTTGTTGCAATTTTAACCTCATCAATATCCATCGTTGCCTCATTAGTCGACTCTGCATTAGATTTTCTATCAACAGTAATCATCTATTTTTCAAATAAACTGGCACAATCTAAAACCTCTAAAGACTTTCCTGTTGGCAAAAACAGACTAGAACCAATTGGTGTTCTTGTTTTTTCTATCATCATAATCATCTCATTTATTCAAGTTGGTATCGAAGCAATCAATAAATTGATCTATGATGCTGATAATGAGATCGTTGAAGTGGGGTTCAATGCCACTGTAATTATGATACTTACCATTATAACAAAGCTTGGGTGTTACATTTACGGTAAAACTATCAAGGCTAGTTCGGCAGAAGCATTAGCGCAAGATGCACTAGTGGACGTTATCTTTAATTCATTCTCGCTATTGATGCCATTGTTAGGGCATCATTTTCAAATTTACTGGTTTGATCCTTTAGGTGCATTGCTTTTATCCGTTTATATTGTCTATTTATGGTCAATTACTTCCTTTGAACATATCATACATTTGACTGGGCACAAAGCTGATCCAAGCGATTATAAAGTCATACTCTATTTATGTACAAGATTTGCTGAGAAAATTGCCAAAATTAAAGATTTCAACTGTTACCATGTGGGTGATTCCATCAACGTAGAGGTGGATTTAGTTTTGGATAACGTTTACGATTTGAGGGATTCTCATGATTTAGGGGAAGCTTTGCAATACACTTTAGAGGCTTTACCTTTCATCAATATTGAAAGAGCATTCGTGCATACTGATTATAGAGTTGATAACTTTAAGGGAAATTTGAGAGGATAAGTTTCATGTTTTCCCACTATAGGTAACTAACGTTTTGCATTTCTTCTATAAATATTGCATTTTCACAACTCTTTAATCTTTCCCTCAGAAACTTCCATACATGCTTTGTTCCTTTAAATATTTTATAATGTAAAATTAATGCGCCATATATTTCGGAAATCTGAGAACTTGTAACTTTTACGCGAAACTTTCCCAATATAGCCAAAACTCTAACCTATCTCTTAGTCGCGTCGTAAATTTTTATGTATGGAATAAAATATGCCGGATCATGCGTTTCAGGCTTTTTTTTTCTTTTTTTCTCCAACTATCTTTAAAATTGACTCCTTTGGGGATCAAAAACCCAGTAGATCACAGACGCGTTATGAAAAATTTTGATCACCAGGTTTAATTTTTCTACTTTCAAGCACACTATAATATTACATTTATCAGATCTCCTAATAGGGCAGTTAATTTTTAAGATTGAAGGGGTGAGATACTTTTTCATATCTAAAGGCACGTTTAGGTTTTGATTGAGGACATGATACATATGGAAATACCTTAAAACGCACCCCAATCACTTCAAGTTATGCATGTATCAAATTGGGGTATTATTCTACTCAAAACTAAGGCTAGTTGTTGATCTTAGGGTACCAGAGCAGTCTACCCTGTATCTGGTCACGAAGCTTTGAATTACCTCAATGGATACACGAATCAGGTTCAGCTGGTCCACAACGCTATCTATTTGCAAAATTTTATGCTAGATTATATGTAACAAGAAATGACAATTTTCAAAAAGGTTAATATAGTACTCAGCGTTGTAAGCAATTATGCCAAACAGCTCAAAAACTACATTCATCAAACGTGATAGCACAAACAAAGTATGTATTGAAAAGAAGCAGATATTAACCAATTATAACAGTGATAGAAAACTAGTAAACGAGTAGTGGGCAAGTAATAAACAAAAGACAAAGGGTTGACCAAAATGAATAAACTAATATGTAACAAAATGAAAATTAAAATAGCAAATCAGTCATGAACTGAAGTATATGATAGAAGTTTGACCAGTCCAAAAAGGACACGATCGTGTATAGTTGTATAGCAATAACCTAATTCTTCCGGTAGAATTAATTAAAAGTATTTTGACATTGTTTGTGTTATGTCTTTATAATCTTCTTCAATTAAAAGAAGTATAATGTAGCAGTATGAAATTTATTGTATATGTGTATAGCAGAGTGAATCAAAGGTAAAATGAGTAAACTTATTGTGATGAGAATTGAAAATTTTTCTTTATTGGAAAACGAATGCAATAGTGAAATGTCATGGAGTGAGATTTTTGAAAAACTTGATCTACTGGCATCAACAAAAGAAACACAGTAGTCCAACAACCTTGCAAAAGGTTGGCAAAAGCTCACTTAATTAATACAGATCCATTATTAGAGTCTTCACTTTTGTAAAAACAGTATTTGTTCAAGAATTCATTGTAATTTTCACGACTTGGTTTTTTTTTGATTTGTGGTCTTGAAAGAGCGGAAGAAGTGATATTATCCTGGGAGGAGTTGTTCGATGAAAATGTTGATGATGTACTGGAATAGGATTTCAAATAGTTAGGAGCTGTTGATGGGGAGGATGAGGAGTAGTCTAGGTTGAATTGAGGCGACTTCTTGAAGCTTGGTTCGGCTGCAATGTCACTGTCTTTCTTGTCATCATGATGATTCAAGGAAGACGTCTCCAACCAGCTTTTGAAATTTGGGTTATGGACAGAGCTGGTATTGAAATAATCAGTCTCGTCGGAAAAATATCTCGTCGTGGATGACGAGTTTTGGCGACCTTTTGAAGATGAAGTAGATAGTGATGGTGATGTTGGCAAAGATGAAGTTTTGGTTGATACATCAACAAAGTTCTCAAATGATAAACGATCCTTTATATTACTGAGTGACTTCTCTTTAGCCAATGCCGTATTGTATGTGAAGTCCTTTGTTGTGCTTATAGTGAAGTTGTTTGATGATCTTCTATTTCTTCTAACTTTATCTCTAGGTTTATTGATTAGGTCTAATTCGTAGTTTTGACCAAAGTTATTGTCATAAAATACATCGCGCCCGCCTGAAACATACTTGACACAAAGACCAACGTTGACTGTCTCGCCCTGTGAACCTTGAAAGTTACTTCTTTTTGGCGAAGCCCCTTTTGAAGACTTAGCACTCATCAAAAGTGAATTATTCAAGTTAATTTCGAATTTAAACTGATCTCTTCCTTGGTCTAGACTTCTTTCGTATTCAGCAGTGATTAAATATATTGACTTCCATTTATCTGTAGTGAATTTAATTTCAACATATTTCTCAAAAGCAATATTTGAAACCGAAACAGTACCAACTAAGGAAAAATTATTTAAAATGAATAAAGAAGTTAACTTAACTTGATTATCAGATTGTGAGCCAATAGAGAATATATCAAAGTTTTGGCATTTGAGTATCCATCTGGAGCTTTGAGTTTTCGCTTTATAGGTGAAGTAATCATCTTCCTCATCGTCTTCATCCGAAGAGCTCGAAGAGTTCGATGCAAAACGTCCTTTCAAGTCAAAGAAAGCTTTTGGAGATGACAGGTCATGATGTTGATGATCATAGGAGATGCTATCATTCAATACCGGGGGTGAAACTTCTGGTGAGTTATCTAATGAGATCGAGCTTGGTTTAGCATTCCCATTAAATGTTTTGATTTTCGTCAAGTCATTTGAAAAACGAACAGTTTTCACAATACCATCGGCACTTGGCATAGACTTGGATCTTGTCAAGCTTGGAAGTTTCAATGAAGATTTTATCTTCCTTGGGACTTTGCGGATCAACTGAGGTGTAGATGGTTCAATATCAATCAAAGAAGTTTGTATCTCATCATCTGATAGTGACTTTAGACTTGATTGTGGCTTGTTTTGTAAGTTCAAGGTGGAAGTAGAGGAGGTGAGTTTCTGTACTAAAGTAGCAATTGAAGAATTAGATGTGGTCTGTACATTATCGTAGAAGTTTGATAATGCATGCTGATGATCCTCACTATTCAAATCAAAGGAAGCAAGTGAGCTTGTAGATGATGAAGTTATTTCAGGAGTGGAAGATTCAGTAGCACTTGTAACGGTAGACGTTGTATAATCCATTTTCTCCTTATCATGTGATTTGTGCTTTTCATGCTCCAAGTTTAGCCAGAACAGACTTTCCTTAGTCAAGGTTTGTATAGATTCAAGGTCTTTAGGAGTAGTCTCCTGTAGATCATACTGTTCCATCTTTGACTCTTGCAAAGTCTTAATTTTGTGATATTGAAACAATAGACTTGACAGCAAACGAATTTAGTGCACTATTTAATTTGAATATATTTGACACTTTTTTTAACTTTTATGATACACTGGATGGCAAATCGTAAAAGGCGATGGATAGAGAAAAAAAAAGAAGGGAGATGAAAAAAAAAGCACTGTACTAGCTAGACCCTATAATCAGCAATAGAAGATAACTTTTTCCAAATAATCAAAAATTTATCAAATACTAATTCTATATTGAACTTTCACAATTCAAGATGCTATTTGCAAACGGATAAAAAGATTTCTTGATTTAACCTTTGAAAATCCGTGTACTTTTAATAAAAAAGATAAGATCCTAAAAAAGGCACAAACTGGGTAGGAGCCGCTGAGGTAAGAAGGAGAGAAGGTATGCCCGAGTTAAAGGTGAATCCGTGAAAGGATTTCCAAAAGTTTGTTTCTGTTCCAATGGATGACAGCTCCTAGGTCTTGATCAAATGGTAATTCAACTGATATATTTATATATACTTTTTAAGGATAAGGCGGCGACAGTGTACTTTCCTTTTCCTTTTATAAAATTTTATTTTTAATTTTTTTTCAATCTTACACAATATTTGATTAGATGATTTTTTTTGTTGGAAAATAAAAAAAAAATATATGCAGGTTAATGTACAATGTAACACAATATGGCGTTACAGGAGTCGAATTTGGCGCATATTATGTGCCAGACTAAGCGAGACCACTTTTGACGTAGAATTTTTAGCGCTATATAATGCAGGATAGTGCACCTCAATGGGGCAGAAAAAAGTAAAGTTTTTCATTTTTCGCAAGGTGAACACCTTAATTTGAATATGAAGCAAAAAGAAACGGAAGAGTAATTACAAAACACCTGGAAGAATTCATCAGGGAAAAGTCTTAGTACGATCAGGTTATTACTTGTATACCTGAAGTATTTTCCAACCACTTATCACTCCAAATCTTTGAGACATAGTTTAATACACAGTCATCATCAGTAGGTGCCAATGTCTAGACGAAAAGGTGATTTATTGAGGGCTGCATTGTTCATGTCTCGTTATCAACCACAAAAAAAAAAAATCCCGAACTGAAAATTCCCAAGAGTATCTAGATACCTACAAAAAAATCTTGTCTTCTGCACTGTATATATCATATATAGCAAGCTCGTTTTGCTCTGGTTGGTTTCGGTATAATGATCATTAGCGTCACAAAACTGACTTTAATGTTTACAAGTAGATGACAACGGGCTATAATATTCTGAAAAAGAACTTTCGATGTTAAACTTTAGAGCTAGCTCTTTCCTAAAGTGAGAGACAATAGGCAATAATAATAAAGTTAAATTTCGCAACTTGAAAGCTTAAAAGGTGATACCACCACATAGAAAGCAGCTTCATAACCAAAAAGAGTAGAAAGACTGGTCTAGTCCAAACCTGAAAACGGGTTTTGGAAGACGTTCCCTGGAGAACCCCGTTGAAGTCTATGAAGATGTAAATGACTTAAGTGGAGTTCAATCTTGTTGGGGTTTAAAAATGCCGGATTAAACTTTTTTCTTTTTTGTATAATGCAAAACGAGCTAAACCATGACGGATTAGAGTGTGCGCTGTTCAGTTCTGAACTTTTGACTCCAAATATACAAGAAATCATAATTGCAACTGCTGCAATATTGTTAGACGGGGCCCTGATGACTAAAATACGAGATGTATACATAGAACCTCATGAATATAACATAGTGAATGTAACATAAAGTCGTAACGGACACTTCATCCTGACACCGAAGATTCGTCTAGTAATAGATATTCTATTTAAACACTCCATAGTAGTCCGCTTCATATGAACAAGATTTACTTGCACCTAGGAAGTTCGAAAGAAAAATAGGGATTACAAGTCGTGATGTTACTACTAAAGTCTATCTCAAAAACGGATGACTCAACGATAAGACCAATTGAAGATGGATCATCGTCACTGTCAAATTATGTCAAGTTTAATTTTGGTGTAATGCAATACAAAATCTCGGCCTGACTCCGAAATGTAAACTAAGAGCGTGAGGCTAAAATTCCCAGATTGGTGCAGCAATGTATGAAAAAATTTATTGATCATGTCCCAATTGGGTCCTCAATAAGCCAATCCTGTAGCCTAGGCTGGTCAACATAAATTATTTCCACAAGGAACAGATCGAATTTGTTGAAATATGTTAAGCACCTTCGTGGTGGAAAATAAACAAGCTGTCGAAGACTCTTTTATGCACAATAATTTTAAGCTTTGTACCTGTTTTTTTTTTTTTGCTATGTTGAATAAGATTTGCTCAAGCACAACAACAAATCTGGAAATTTTTAAATTAACTGGTGGTCAAAAGACTTCAAATTTTTACCGCTTTGGTGAAATGATTCATTCAAAAGTAGTTAGTATGACTACGAGGCAAACATTATTCATTGAACCCCCGCACATTACTTTGGGTTGTACCTCATCAGTACTCACTTTCGCTCTTCAAGAACTGTAATCTGTTGAAGATCAAGTACATAAATAGCAAGGAAATTTGCCCGTTGACAGGTTGCAAGTGATTTATTTCTTCGGATTTCAGTTCTGCGATACGCCGCAAAAAATTTTCAACAATAAAGACTTCAATGCCATTTGAAATTTGAAACAGTGTGATACGAATGGCATGCACTCAAAAATTTGCAATACGAACCCAATTGTTATAAATTATTTTTCATTGACCTCTTATCAAGCCAGATGGATAGCTGAATAAATTTTGAAGCTAACTCTCCAATCTGCTTATATGGCCAGAAACCAAAGGAGAGTTCAGCATCCAACTGTTACGTTACCGTAAGATAGGTCTTCGTGGCTTAAGCTTAAGATGGGTTAAATTTGGAAGTTATACTGCATCACATACGATTTTTAGTATCAGCTTTTAGAGGCGCGGCTCATATTCTTTTAAGCTGGAGCTAGCTTCCAGTTGCGAGAAAGACAAAAACGCTGCACCTGAGTGTAAGTGCCCCAACATGAGGGTTGAGAACCTTATTTCAAGCTTTTTCGTTCATGCTAGCCAGTGGGGTGCTCCATGGGCAAATGCAGAGAAACTCTTGTCTTCTTGGCCATAGGGGACCAGGGTGCATTGGCCCTCATATATATCTGGTATCCTTTGAACAACTACCACCGATGTTCAAAACAAGCTAGATATATGTCGTTGAATGGTCTGGATCCAATAGTGTTTGTCTCCTTTGTTTTGAGTACTAAGTAAGAAGCATCGTATTAAATACCCTCAAAAAAATAGTTGGTGATGTTTTTTCATTGGAGTTGGTTAAATAAATTTCTATTTTTTTCCTGATCTTAATTAGTGTTAGTTGGATATAAATTCTATGTGAATTATATAAAACTCATATAGTGAAAAATCAACTTCATAGTTTACTGGATCAATCTACCTGTAAACACGATCAGTGAAAATTAAATAGATATATTTTTGCCCTGATCTATAAGATTAGTTTAAAATAAGCATTTTATAGGCAGTAGCTCAAGGCCAATGAAGAAATGATTATTAGATAAGATCGCCTTTAAAATAAAGCTTACTCTGGAGGAATGTAAATTTATTCTTAGTTCCGTTGCACGAATGGAGATTGACACTATCATCTTTTTTAGGCATACAACTCGCAGGTACTCAGTAATTAACTATATAATTTACTATTAACTGATATCAGGCATTCAATGGTACCACTGCAGATCTGTTATACATATTACCTAAAATGAAGTTAAGTTGCAACATGTTGTCTTGCAAAGACTAAATAAACTGACTCTCGACTCTGATCTGCGACGTGCTGGCTGTTAGGGTTCCAAAGTCAGTTTATCTGACTGCATATGGCGAAATATTATTCTCTTCCTACAAGATTTCCACAAACTTGATCAGGCAATTTTGGCATAAAAAATATATGCTTAAGAGTGAAAGCGTAAATGCCCTTCCCCAATTATTTTAAGGTTTCGCACTATGCGCGGTAAACTATTACAATTTTAGATAAAACTATCCGAACAAAGGGGATCAAGATGAACCAACAGGACTCATGCACTTCGAGATTCTCTTTTGAGTAAAATTTTTTGGGGGCTTTGAAGGTGCTTCCTTATGAAACATAAAGTTATGGGGGACATACTCAAGTATTATGTATATTGTGGCATGTTCTTTAATTACTTAATCTAATTTATCTCATCATCTTACTTTGTACAGTGTAGGTCCCTTATATCCGATCTACAACATCATACATATGTCACATGATAAGATGTGTCTCATTTCGAACCATCTTTTAATGACACAATTCTGTTTAAAACAACTTTATCAGTGGTAGAATCCTTATCAAGTGCAAAATATCCAACTCTCAAAGCTTGGAATCTAACAATTTCATTTCCACTAGTCTCACTAGATTCAGCAACACTAAATTCATCAGAAACGCTTGAAGTTTCAACATTCCATGGTGATTTGTTCACTACTTCTTTGAAACTCGATTCAACAATTGAATTTTTGAGAATTTCCTCACTATTTTCATCAATATCGGCTAAAAAGCCATCAGGATTTGAGGATGGATTTTCAGATTTGAATAATTGGTTGTAAATTCTGGTTTCATGAATTTGGACGGGAGAATTGAACTTGGCAGATTTAGGAATCCATTGAATATAAGTCTTTGGTTTTCTAACAATACCATTGTCGTAATTGGCATGAATCTTAACAATCTTTCCATTAGAATCCTTTTCAGCACTCTTAAAGCTGATGTTAAATGGTACTTTTAGTAAACCAACAGGCTGGTTTGGTTTCAGTCTGAAAAACTCGGAATCATCTTCGCTCTCAGAGAAATCAGATCTATCAATGAAAATAGTCTTAACAAATGGCACTTTTCTGAAACCAAATCTGTCGTTACCAGGTTTGTATGGAATTTCGACAATTTCTTCAAAATCTTCATCCAAGTTGTCAATTTCAATTTCAATTGGATCTAAGATCAACATCAATCTTGGGACGGTATCCTCTAAATACTTTCTGATAGAGCTTTCGAATCTGGTGACTTGAATGTTGGTGGTTGATGTGGTAACTCCTAAAGTGTTAACAAAGTTTAAAATAGCACCTGGTGGAACACCGCGACGTTTGATAGCTTCCAAGGTAAACAATCTTGGATCATCCCAACCACGGACGTAGTTCTCATTGACTAGTTTAGCAATCTTTCTTTTCGATAAGACAGTACCGGTGATGTTCAATCTACCGTACTCCCTTTGAGCTGGTCTATAGACATGAACAGCATCACACAACCATTCGTAACTTTCTCTTGAAAGATAAAATTCTGTTGTACATAAACTGTGGGTAATGTTTTCAAAAGAATCAACCAAACAGTGAGTGAAATCGTAAGTTGGATAAATTTTCCATTTATCTCCGGTTCTTGGATGTTCAGCATTCAAAACTCTGTATGCAATCAAATCCCACATTTGTGGATTTGGGGATGATAAATCTTGCTTCATTCTCAAAGTAGCTTCACCAGGTTTGTAAAATCCTTCTCTCATTTTCTTAAACTCGGCCAAACTTTCAGAAATTGGTCTATTACGGTCTTTTGATGGTACTCTTTCACCACCTGGTGTACCATCCTCTTTTACACCTCTTGATCTTTTAATTTCTTCAGCAGTGTCATGACATACGTATGCTTTGTCAGCTTTGATCAACTCCTCAGCTAATTTGTATAGTTGATCAAAATAATCAGAGGAGTAGGTAATCTTGAATGGTTCAAAGCCTAACCATTTTACCATTTTCAAAATACTTTTGAAGTAAACGTCTTCTTCTGCTTCTGGGTTGGTATCATCGTATCTCAAATAACAGACACCGTCATTATGCTTGGCAAACCCAAAGTTAACAAGAATTGCCTTTGAGTGACCAATGTGTAAGTAACCGTTTGGTTCTGGTGGAAATCTAGTCTGAACTTTCCCTTTAACAGCGTTCAAGTGCTCGTTCATTAACTCTGGGAAAGCTTGTGGATTTTCACCAACCTTGTGCAAATCACCCAAGAAACCTTCAGTAAACATGGATCTTACTGGAGCCTCTCCTCCGTTTTTGTTATCTTTACCCTTCTCCTTATCGTTGGCAGTTGGTTTCTTTGTTTTCTTCTCCTTCTTGATGATATCGCGTTCATCTTTTGGTCCAAGTAGCTTCAAAATTTCTTCATCAATAAGAGGTTTGAACAAACTTGGATTGGCCCATTTCAATTCGGAGATTGTTCTAATTCCTGCCAAAATTTTTGGAACATACTGGTATCTTTTTTCTAAGATTTCTTCCTTGTTCTTTTCAATAAAAGCAAGAATGTGATTCTTAACTTGGTCTTCGGTGATTACAATACCTACACCTGCCTTGTCATTCAATTCTTCGACATTTGAGTTCTCACCATTAGCTTTGACATACTTGAATGCTTCATCCACTTGAGCAGATGATTTCAGATCACCTTTAAGGATAGAGTCTACAATCAAGGAACGCTTTGGAATGGACTCTCCTTTACTCAAAACTGATAACTGATGTAGGAGCAATCTATCTTGCTTCGACAATGGGTAAGACAGAGGCGATGAGCTCTCTGATAAGATTTCCTCAAAAGATTTAGAGACTTTTTTATTTTTCAAAATCTCTTTGATCTTGACTTCCTCAAGACCAAGTTTCTCAAAAAGAGTAGTTAGCTCCTCAGTAGATGACATGATGACTATCCCTTTTGTATTGAGTAAAGAGTTATATAATGAGTGTTTAGCGGCCAATATTTCCTTTGTCAGAAAGTTCAATTCTGACGATTTTTTTCCTAAATGGCAGGATGATGATCAAGATAGATACCGGATGTTGTCTCACACGTGAGAAACAACCGGATTTTGTTTTTTTGATGTCAATTCAATTTTGATTTTGACATGATCCTAAATCTAATTGTGTTCTTCTTTCAAGAATTGATTTCTTGTTCTGACAAAGAAGAAACAGAAGAGGTATATACTCAACAATAGTAATAGGGCTTTGACAAATCAACAACAATGAGCTCCACAGAGATTCATTGCCAGACGCTTAATATTTGGGCACAATTGTGCGCCAGCGGTACCTTGGAGAAAGATTTTACAAAGAAGTGAGCCGCTCTTAATACCTAAAGATTTATACAGACGGCGGCTAATCTAACATCTACCTTAAAAGGGTTCCTTTGCAAAGAAGAAGAAAGTTAATCACGTTTATTGATGAAAATAGCGTTGAAAGTATCAAAGCTGAAAGCCTTGCCTCATTTATGAGTTCATTCGATAAGCTAATTGACATTGTTGAAGATAAAATCAACCCTCAATTATTTGAGATTATATTAAAAATTGGCACCAAGTTCAAGGAAGATAAAGATGATGCGTACTGGTTTAATTTGATTGTTCGCTGAACACCTTTGTCTTTACCATTGACTCAAATTAGCGGTCTACTAACTTTTGGAACCTAGAAAATTAGAGATTATGGAGGATCAACATTTGATCAACCTGACTGCATTGAGATTCTTGTGAGGGAAATGATAAAGAACGGGTGCAATAGTTGGAAATCAGCTTGCCTTTTGTGCATTTTAATACAAAAGTACGCAACAATTAGACCTGAAGTCGTTAGAAATGTGGTAAACTGTTACTCTGACATAGTGAAGTTGCTAGTGAACACTTCACATTACGCTTTATCGTGTTACATTATTGAATTGATATCGCAGTTGAAGAATAAAAACTTAACATCTCTAGTTGTGAAGGACTTGGGTACGAATTATAAGGATTTTCCTGCTGCATCATCCGCAAATGATGCCAAATGTGTTAACTTTTTACAAAAGTTTTCTAAATTTGGCCCTGGTATCATGCAATTCAATTCATTCTCCATGGATGACGTGCTGTCATCATGCTCAAGTTATGTGCAAATCACATCCAACTATATTATTGTATTGATAGATTCAAATAAGTTTACTTCACCTATCCAATTTGATTTACATAGTTCTAATGAAATCAAGCAAGATGGTGTGAAGATCCATTTTCGGTTGATGAAGGCACCAAGAAGTGCATTTGTGAAAAATGGGCAGCTGTTGACATCCAATTTCCTTTCGATTGAATTGCAGAGTACTGAAGATGCATCTCTTGTTTATCGGGCTCTCGAAGGATGTACTGCACTTGTGACATCCACGCCAAGAAAGGTTAGTGTCACCCAGAATTTTATTGCTCTCTCTACAGATCATTGTGATGTCAATGCTAATTATGTCGAGAATTCTCAACTTGGTGTTGGAATGAGAAATACATATGCAGATAAAACTAATGAGCAACTGTGTGATAAAATGGTCTCTGGGTTGTTTAAAATAGAAACTGAACCTTCTGATCTCATTGGTGTATCTGAGTCTATGATGTGTTCTTCATCTATCATTACCAAGGATACGAGTGTTTCTACCAAGAAATCTACAAGACCAGTATCTCTGGCAATTTCTGAATCTACAAGAAATCAAGTTGGAAACTCATCGTCTTGTGAGGATCACCAGATTGCTTCACCTCAAGATATTCTTGAATCATCAAACTTTATTCCAGACAGCCTAGACACTGCATTGCAAGAACTAATTCCTAAGCAAACTGTTGTTTATTCTGATGGACCAACACCGATCGAAAAGGCAAGTACTTTGGGTAAGCAATTGACTCGCAGTCAAAATAAGGCGAAAGCCAGTGATGTTTGGGACTTCATTTCAGATGAGGAAAATGGGTCCAATTATCAGACCCTTGCTAATGCTAAGAATAAGAAATCCAAAGCTATGCGATTTTTACATGATTTTACGAACCCACAGGATAATTTGGTGGGAAAGAGAAATGAAATGAATAATGCTATGAAAGCTTCAGGCGACAAAGCAGGCGATTATGAGAAAAGAAAACATGCTAAAGACATGGCAAGCTCTTCTCTCGAGCACAATGAGAGTACGTCTTCCCAGTTGACATCTCCTATTTTACATGCCCAGCTGAGAGCTACTACTAGAGCACAGTCTAAAAAGGCACTGGAAAAGTGTCAAAGTGTTATACCAGGTGTTGCATCTGGTACTAGAAAAAGACCAGTTGAAAGCTCATACAATACTGAATGGAATACTTCACGTCCAAAGAAAACAGCAAGATACGCTAAGACTGTCACTAGAGCTGATGCTAGCGGAAAGGTTAATAATGCTGAGATGCCCTTGCATAAGAAGAATTCGTCAAAGGGTAAAGCCAAGGCAACATCGAGTGCATCAACGACCAACCATGGCCATTTTGAGAAAAATAAACAGACCAAACAAGTGGGCCTCAATGATACTCAGTTTAAAGTTCCACAAAATCACACCCATTATTCAATTCAAACGACAGCGCCTATTGATCAGTCACTCAGACCCTATATCGAATCACATGTGCAAGGCGAGAACCCAGAGCCGCCAACCAATATGGTTTCTGCCCCAGTAGCAGAAACTCTATTGTCAGAGGCTTATACTAATACTTTACAGAAGCAAATTTATGAATCGATCACCCTGTTTTCTAACCAGTTGGTGAAGAAAATCCAGATTATCAACGAAGAGATCAACAAAAAGGTAATGGCCGATTTGACAAGCAAATATGAGAGTTTGTTCAATGAACTCAGAGGAAGCTTTCAAAATGATGTCGATGAAATAAGTGGATTTATCTCGGATGTCAAGGGACTTTTAAACTTGCCAGAAGAGGAACTAGTGAAGTATATTAAAGAAAGAAAGTTTGCGTCATCTACACCAGGTTCTTAGGTCAAATTCGAGAATTCCTTTCACTAGTTAAGTGAAAACGAGAATTGAAGAAGTCAAGCATGACTGAAAATATTTATAACTAGTATTATACAACGTTGCTACAAGACTTTGTCCAATTGGAACTTGTAATTCTCCAAATGCTTATGCACTATATCCTTGAAAGTTGACACCAACTAATATCCTTACAATTTGCCCTTGTCATAATGGCAGATATTGTATAAATTATTATTGTTAAGGACACTTCTGTTTTTTCAATCCTGGTGGTGTTTGGGTTAACTGAGTTTCGCAAAACTTCGAATTCTGATTTTTCAAGCTTTTCTTTCCACAATCTTAAAGAACACTATGGTACGTATTGCAAGTATAAGTGATATTGATACATCAGAGAATCTATACATATATACAAGATGGTAAGTAGTAATTTAGGACAAACTCAGGAGTATTGATGTGGGCGAAGAAGAAATGATCCATCTTTATCATATTATCATTTGAACTGCACCTCTCATCAGATACCAAACTTATATTCAGGAAATCAATCAAGCACTTGTCAATTGCAAGTAAAGATACAATCCTAGACCTCTCACTATTTCAGATTATCATTACCGAGAAAGCTTATTGAGTTTTAGAACTTATGAATACCAGCAGTGTATCTTCCCTCGTTATGCAATCTTCAAATGCTTTACAACTATACAACTGTGTACTATCGAATTTGAAACTAACTATCGTTCAACTAGGATACCAAAACCCCAGTCACACTTGCTAGAGTTAAAAAAGTCTTAGGTAGAACCGGTTCCCGTGGTGGTGTTACCCAAGTCAGAGTTGAATTCATTGATGATTCCTCAAGAACCATTGTCAGAAACGTTAAAGTAAGTATTTAAATTTTGCGTACTCGCGTATTGCGTACAATTTAGTGGAAGCTTTTACTAACAAGAGTCATTTCTTATAGGGTCCAGTCAGAGAAAACGATATCTTATCATTAATGGAATCTGAACGTGAAGCCAGACGTTTACGTTAGGATGTCTATATCAAATTTACTTTTACGGTCATATCTTGCTATTTAATACAATTATAAACAAACTAAAGAGAGTAATCATGATTTGATTTAATGTACATTTGTTATCATTGGAGATACAGGTCCATTAGCACTCTGAACTGTAGATTTATCACACATTATAGATGTGTTATAGATTAACGTAGTTAAGTATGAGTATGAAGTATGAAGGTAAAAAGACAGTCACACGTCACAAACACCCAGACACCGGGTTAACAATTCAAGTGTCAATTTTTTTTGTCAGAAATTTGAATCTCGAAAATTCGAAGTTTCGCGATAAATTGTGTTTTTTACCATTTCGCGATAATTTCCTGTTTAACCAAGTGAAAAATTATCTGTTCCCAATGGTGATTCTATGATGAATGATAGAAAAAAGTGCATTTGATTAATGGAAGTAATTGCATGCTAAAGAAGAACCAATTTATTGAAATCTTGAATTCCATTCGTCTACAAATAGCATATTAATAATGGCACAAAGAGTTACCTACAGAAGAAGAAACCCATACAACACCCGTTCTAACAAAATTAAGGTTGTTAAAACCCCAGGTGGTGTTCTACGTGCTCAGCATGTTAAGAAAACTGGTACTAGACCAAAATGTGGTGATTGTGGTAATGCTTTAGCCGGTATCTCATCATTACGTCCAAGACAATACGCACAAGTATCCAAAACTCATAAAACCGTTTCAAGAGCTTACGGTGGTTCAAGATGTGCCAACTGTGTTAAAGAAAGAGTTGTTAGAGCTTTCCTAATTGAAGAACAAAAAATCGTTAAAAGAGTTCTAAAAGAACAAGCTGAAAAGGAGAAAAAAGCTGAAAAGAAAGCAAGCAAATAGGTTATATGTTAACTGTTGTTGTTGTATATTAGATTTGTAACCAGTGGTTCTTATCTATGAATTAATTCTTCTTTGCTGTTGTTCTTGTTGTCTTTCATGCTTTCTTTCAAATACCATCAGAAATTGTACCACATTGTTTTGCTAATAACCTTATACCATCTTTTGATAGCATCAATGTGCACACTTATCAATTCGCTATTCTATCTACGGATCTTTTAGTTTGTTGCTAGCATGCCATGTAATATGTTGTTTTTTTTGTTTAGTAGGGTAGAAGTTTGGGTTTCAATTCATCAAAATGTTTTCGAGCTTTAGCAAAAGCTCATTTAATGATCATGTCTTTTCTATAATATATATCTATATGAGTTCACCGTAGTCTTCAGTTAAGTCGAGCCTATTTTAAAAATCTAATTTGAGCACAATGCCTTCTTTCGGGCATTTTCCCAATCCAGAAATGACGAAGTCTTGAGTTTCTCGTACATGTTGATCCAACCGTTTAGTGCTAATGCTCATGATGCTTTAAGATCGATAATTGACCCCCCAGTGAATCACTCCATTACAGATACTTTCACTCATTACCTTTGAATAAACATCCTTAGACACATCAAAATAGCTACTATTTGAATAGCATAGTTAGAGACACTCGGAAATAATGGTGGAACTCCCATCCAAATACTCCAGCCAAGGGTTAAGTGTCCAAGATCAAAAAAGAGTGATAACGACGGGATCTCCAAGAAAAAACAGACCAATTGGTGCTATTAAGATAGAAGAGAGGGTCAATGATGCTTTAGAACATCCTGTTTCTCTACAGCGGAAACAATACAAGAAAGAGGATAATGATGGTGATATTCCTATGATTGGAATGGATGATGAAGAAGAGGTTCAAATAATAACCAATTATGTCACTAGTAAGAGATCTGATTTCATCCAACAATCGCTGATCTCAACAGAAAATCCCTTTAGTAGGAATAGCGAGCACTCCCCAGTAGGGAAGTCTACTCTCACGAAGGAAACAATCTTAGTGCTGGACACTAACTTTGTTCTGTCACATCTCAATATCATAGAAGAATTATCAAAATTGCATTTGAAATATCATCACATAATAGTAATACCCAATACAGTTATCAAAGAACTGGATGGATTGAAAGCATCAAAGAAGATTTCAAGTGATGTTATTGACGGTGCTACCATTGGTCATTTGGCTCGTTGGGCGAATGACTGGATTTATAGAAAACTAGCAGATCTGGAACCATCAATCAAGGCTCAGAAGCTACAGGAGGTTGTCGATAGAAATGCACAGAAAGATGATTCCATTCTTGATTGTTGCTTATACTTTCAGATTAAAAGGAAAGCTTTGGTTGTGCTACTTTCGAATGACAAAAATCTATGTATGAAGGCTTTAGCCAATGACGTTTTGACAGTATCTTATAGGAAAGGAATGTCCGCTGAACAAATAGCCAAAAAGGTCTATGAAGAGGCTGAATCAAAGAATTCCAAAGATGGGCTACATCCTACTGCTCATCAAGAACAGTTTGAAAATAACACTACTGATTTTGATATCGATATTGATCTAAATGACTCAGAGATCCCTTTATCGCATCAGGAATCTGTTCCTCAGTTGCATACCGTTCAACAGCAAACTAAGAGCATTCTTATAACAGTAGATGATCTGCCTCAGGCTGCAAATATTGTATTTACAGAGGTTCAAAAACTCGTGCTAGCTGCTGTTGATTACTGTATGTTGGAGGAGTATGGAGAAGATCTGGATCTTATAGGTTATGATAAATCTAAAATTACGACACTAAGAGATGCATCAGAATCAATCCAAAGGTATTGGGTCTCTGTATTCACCGAATATTTCCAAAATAGTTCCATCAAACCAAAAAGGGGAAAGCATTCAGAGTTTGACCACACGCCCGATGATAGTGTTGAGTTGAACGAGTTTGTCAATTATTGGACAAATATCTTGAGAGCACTTTACACAAAACGTTCAGACAATCAAAACGAAGCATTAGAAAAAATCATCCAAAGATGGGTGCATTTAAGTAAACAATTCCATTAGATTATTCAACTTGCAATAAGTTCTACAGAATTTAGATGTGTAGTTATGTCAATCTATATTCTATAATGATGATGCTATGAAATGACGCTAAAGTTATAACGACTATCAGCAATCACTATGAAATTGCTTCTGTGCTTTGATTGGAGAGAACTTCCTAACATTGACTTTCCTCTTTCTGCTCACACCAAACGCTCTCTTTCTCTTTTCATTTTCGTTTAACTCATCCTGATGCGAACTGCCTGGACTCCCTATATCTGTAGACCCCTTGGCTGGACTTGAATTTAAATCGGGACTTTTGTTACCAGCACCAGGTGTTCCTGCTTTAGATGAAGACTCTGAGTTAGGAGAACTTTTATCTTCATCGACATCACTACCCCTTTTAAGATCATAATCTTTAAAGTCATCTGCCAAATTTTCTACATTGGTTATACGCCTTTTCTTTATTGGCGACAAGATTTTCTTAAGTTTATCATCGTCAGTTAATTTTTCAAATTCGTCATCATCTTGATCATTGAACAACCTCTTCTTATTATCTATCGGTGATGGTGTATGACCTTGAATGGAAGGTTCCTTTTCTGATTTGAAAGACACGCCGTATTCCCAAGTGTTGTTGGTGGTGTTTGAATCCATTACATTCCAGATGTATTGATTCTCCAATTGGCCTTGCCTTTTTTCTTTCCAAGCTTTATCAAACTGTTTTGGATCAAAAGACTGAATGATTCTAAAATTTGAAGAGTTGTTAGGTGCCCATTTGGTAATTATGTGAGAGGCATTGATTCCTTCAATTGATTCAGAAAGATACCTGATAGCAGAATCTTTGTGCTCAATCAACCGAACCAGATCATTTTTATACTCATTCATAGAAAATACTATCGTTGAAAGATGAAAGATCAAGTTCTTAAGTATAGAGATTGCACTTGAATCGGGAAGTATCGTCAAATCAAAGCTCCAGTTTAACTTTGCGTTACTATAAACTTTCACCAACTTCAATTTCAACTCCAATGGTACTCCTCTATCAAATTTCAGTTTATTCAAATCAATAATCGTCTCAGTATCCTCGCCATTGAAATTGTTTTCAAATGACTGTATGATCGTCTGATAGACATTTTTCAATGAGTCTGGCTGAATACCATTCTGTAATGCTTTCAGTTGTAGTTTTTCTTCGTCTGTGTCGGATATCCAGACATTGGATAGATCAGTTATGTATATGCTGTATCTATAACTCGTTGTACTGTAATCAACACCAAATAAGTATTGCGTTCGATCTGAGGGTAGATTCAGTACACTCCATTTCCGTGGTAAGTTCATTTCTTCAAGTTTTGTGTCTTCCACTTGTTCAGTTTCTTCTTTAGCTTCTTCTTTAACTTTGACTTGGTTTTCTTTACCTGTATCGCTACTGCCAGCCTTTGATTTAGAACTCTTCATTACGAACTAGTTATTTTCTCGAAGAAGTGTAAAGATCAAGCTTTCGCTTTTTTTCTGGCTTGCTTGAAGAGAAAAAAAAAAACAGTCTTACTGGATCAAGAGTCATCTAGCCCACTCACCAAGTGTTTATTGACTATAACAGTTCTTTAAAGAAATGGCTGGTACCTGGTACCTTTTTCTAACCTCATTGTCACTCCCATCAAAAACATTGGCTGGTTGACATTTACTTTTTTTGGCACAAAAGTTTTGTCAATGGGACACATATCAAATCGCGCAACTTTCCTATTTTGGGTCATTTTCCATTTAGAGATGATTTTGTATATTTAATTCTCTTTTACTTATATCGGTTTTACGTTAAAGCAGATGTCATTTAAGGACATGTCATGGTTAAGAAACAATATATGATATAATTAAAAGAACTTTTTTGAATCAATCTTCAGGTTCTTTTGTTGAAAAGTCATCCAGTTCAATGTTCTCGGTGTGCTTCTCCTCTCCAAGTCTCACAGGACTTGCTTTTATTGGTCCCACTCTCTGATGCTCTTCCAATAAAACAGAGGCCAGATAATCTTTACCTTGTTGGACAAAGACATTAGTCGCAGATTGTAAAGGACCCCATAGGTTTAAACTATGGATGAAAAAGAACCCAGTACCAAGTAAGATTGAAAGAACCAAATATAACGGGTTACGTAAAATTGCCATGAATTCGTTCCAACCAAGGACGATTAACAATACGTAGACAAAGGGAGGAATTTTAGCAATATTTGTAACTATTGAACGATTAGCATCACGATAACTTATTTCAGCTTGTTTCAAGAATTGCTGTTTAACTTTGTATTGTTGACTTGCGTTCAATATATGGGCAAATCTATGAGGTTCATCATCATCATCATCCTCGTCATCGTCAGTTATAGCAAAATCTGGGATGATTTCAGCACCGTTAGACAATTTGGCTAGGGAAAAAATTGGTAAGAAGGTTAAAGCATACCCTGTTGCTTGTTTATAGGCTTGAGAAATATCCAACTCATTTTTCCAAACTCTTGGAATATTTTCAGAGTCATAAGTGAAAGCTTCTTCAAATTGATGTCTCAAAATTGAAACGACATTATCAGGTCTTAAATATTCATGTATAAACTGGTCAAAATGGATCCAAGCATTTTTACGAATATTGTTAGCAATATCTTTATTATCTTCGTCATTTGAACCCAATTGAAAGTCAAATTTACCTTCATTGGTTTGAAACTTAGATAAAGAATTTGTCAAGATGGTTTGGAAATTTTCCAGTACCTTATCCCATAATTCTTCATTTGGAGAACCGAAAAGATCCAAAGTTTGATTTTTGATTAATGGGCTTATTTTTTTGATGGTTCTTGTAGTTAAATTATTGATTTCATTAGTTCTAGCTTTAGCTAATTCTGAATCCAATTCTTCGTTAATCTCTTTCAAATCAAGTTCAAAGTTAAATGCTTTAGAGTCAACTTCAATCAAAGGTTCAGTATTGCTATTAAACTTTTCCAATGCAGATTTCTTAGCTAGTTGAGATTTTTCCAAAAATGAACCTTTAATTGCCTTGTCAATGAAAACATTTTTGAAAGATTCCAACGATGACTTCTTTAGGTTTCTAATGTATTCTTTGAACACAGATGTCAATTTTAAGTTCACATCAGCTACTAAGCTGACTCTTTTAGCTTGATATACAGCCTTGTTGTAGTGAGAAGCTTGTGAATCATAAAGATTGAAAGCAAAATCACGTAAAGTTTTGAATTGAGTGGCTAGAAGAGGACCATCAATATCTTCCAAATTAACGTTTGTAAAAGTTTGAACAAATTGCTCGTTGAAAGAATCTAATGATTCCTTGACAATTTCATCACATCTAAATCTTGCAACTAATATCTGTTGAGTTGGTAGATCAAGATCTTTATTAGATTGAATTTGTTCCCAACAATTTTCAGCATACAACGTCCAACCATCAATTGGGAAATTCTGTTTGTAATCAGTTTTGAAAAGATACTCAGAGCTTGATGAATCCACTAATCTATCACCTAACAACTTTACATCTTGATCGAATTTTTCCGGTTGTAAAATCTTATGAGATAATGTTGTAAATTCAAGATCAAAATAATCAAATAAGCTAACGTTTGAATCAATGTTATTTGGTTTTGATATACTATCCCACATCTTATTCAAATCTAACTTCAGTGTATTGGACAAATTTTCAAGTGGGGTAGTCCCAATATGATCTCTAATGACAAATAGTAGTAGAACTTTATTGGATTTTTGATTACCAAATAGTGATAAATTCACCTCAAAGACAGTCTTTAGCAAACCCATGTTGGCACCTTGATATAAGCCAACCTGATGTTCCCATATATTGATGATTAGAATTTCAGAGGTTGACAAGGCAAATAAAGCTGCTTTACGTTCGAAATCTTGATCTTCACCTCTTTCTCTACCATCAGAACCTTCAACGTCCATGACAAAGACATTCTCCTTCTTGTCAACTTCCGCTATCTTTGTTGTCGTCTCCACTTTAGGACTATAACCCAACCATATACCCTTTGTAGTCTGTTGTCTTTGTGTCTCATTCATAACGTCAAATTTGGTATGGAATAGTCTATTTAAAAGAGTTGATTTCCCAGTGGATTGACTACCAAAGACAGATATCACATGGTAATTGAGTCCCAAATCACCCTGTATATTAGACTTCAAGTAGTTTTTGATATCGTTGTGTCTAAGATTTAAACAGAGTTAGTAACTGCTGTGCAAAAACTTCCACCGATGCACCTCGCCCACTCATCTTTCAAGTGATTGCTTTCTCGGTGCTGATCTAACGAAGAAACTCACTGGAACACCTTCTCCTCGTTAATCACTTGGACAGAATCGTTGGACTCTATATTGTCACTCATGTTTTTGAATCACAATGTCAACTTAGCAAAGTACTTTATAGCAAAAACTCCAACTTCCGTTAAACAGATGCTAAAAGTTGAATGATATTCTTTGTTTGATTCTATGTCATTGTTTGTTTTGTGTAAGTAAAAAAATCGGAAATGGCTTGTAAAAAGAACAACTTAAACATCTGGTTTGTAAAATCAGTTCGCGCCAATTTTTTTCAACCCATCTCGATCAACTTTACCAGCTTTAAAGGCAATTTGTACTCGTATAAGTTTCTAACAAAGTGTTGAGCAATTGATAAGAGAATCAAAGAATTAAGTGTCATGTCAGAGATAGATATTTCCACCACAAATCCAAAGTTGAAGAGAACGCTTGAAAGATTCAAACAAAAAATCATTGAGAATGACTACTATGAGGCACATCAAACTTTAAGAACCGTAATTAATAGAAACGTTAGATCTAAAAACTCCAAAGACGCTGTGGAGTTACTGTTCAGTGGTGCTCAGATCTTATTGAATGTCCAACAATACTCTGCTGGTTCTGATTTGATCCTATACTTGATTGAAATTTATAACGAGTTTGAAATCAAGGTTACAAGTGAGTCGAAGGCTAAGTTGATTAAATTGATCTCATTGTTTAGCACAGATGAACCAACATTGAAACAAATTGGTTTAGAGTCAATAAATTGGTCTATCAAATTCGGGGGAGATAGATTTGGTGATCAAGACCTTCATTATATATTGGGTCAAAAGTTTTTACAAAACGAGGATTTGATATACGATGGTGAAAAGCATCTACTGTTGGGTAATTCTCAAAGTTATGAAGTATATTTGAATTTGATTTGGGATTGGTATCTTGAAGACTCCAACGAGTTAAACTTTGGCCTTTACGTTTCAAGAATAGTTGTAAACTATCTATTGATAGAGAACTTCAAACTTGCAAAGGAATCTTTAAATACTTTGATATCAAGATTCTTAAAAGCCAAATCAAGCTTTCAATACGAATCAGTTGATGAGTTCAATCATCAAGTGTTAATATTTGAAGAGCTACCAACCTTAAATCTTTTACAACTATTGTTAATCACAGTGCAAACGAAAAATAAACAGTTTTATCAAAGACTAACACAAAAATATTCGAATGAAATACAATCAAATGGATACACAGCTGCATTTGCTCTACTTGGTGAGTTATACTTTGGCATAGTTGTTCCAAAGCAGGGAAATATTTTCCAGGATTTGATGAGTGGATTCCTCACCGGTGGAAGATAACCTCCTTATAATACACATTTAAATATAGCCTTTTTCAATACAGTTTTATTCCTTTTTGATACTGGATCTCTTTATAGCCTCTTCTAGTTCTAGTCTCTTATTCGACACCATTGCCTCAACAGCTTCTTTATAGGTGAACCATCTTCTTCTTCTCTCCATGCTCTCAGGATACTCTTGAGCCTCTTTACTTACAATCATCTCAAAAAAATGAAACTCTGATCTTGGTGGATGTCTCAGCACGCCTCTGTCATCGGTATCATTAATATCACCCCAATTCTTTGGAGGCCTTAAATCTTCAATGATTCCTAAATCTGAAGTTATAACACCAGTAACTCCAGCCTCTTCCCAAGTCTCTCTAATAGCTGTCAATTTAAAATCACTAGATTCATCGTTTTCAACCCCACCTTTAGGCAAAACCCATTTCTTAGGATTAGCTGACGATCCTATCAAGAGTACTTTGTCCTTGGTTGTATTGAGTACAACACATCCCGCTACTATTCTTGCTCCTGTTGTCTTTGAGAACACTTCATAGAGTATACATTAGTATTAAGTGTTCAGTGGTATAAGCATAACCATTTTTACTCACGTTGGTTTTCTCTACCTTTTCTTGCTGATTCTGCATATACGATATCCTTTGGCATTGTGATGATGCTTGAAAAAAGTGAAGTAGATAAACTATCAATGGAGTTTATATTACTTTGAGTTAGTCAGTCTTTTGTTTGAGTTGGAGTTGTCCTCCAGGCAGCTTTTAGTTCCGAGTTTTTCAAAATAGTGCTAATTTTATTAGGTACAGAAACTACCACTAACACTGAGATGTCCTTCAGTTAACTGGTCTCTTACAAAGGTTGTCCTTACTACCGGGGGAAAATGAGTGATAAAGCTATTGATTTTAGAGGTTTTGATGCTGACTCCAATGGTGCTGAAGATGTGTATTCCAAGTACCTGAGAGCAGACTCAGACAAAAGGAGAGCCACCGGTGATGACAGGGCAAGTAATGATAGTGAAAGTGACGACAGTGATGAAGATGATGACAATGAATTCCCAATAACCCATAAATTCCCATTGACCACCACTCACAGGTTGATAAACTCTTTAAAGTTCACCTCCTCGGGTCACAAGCTCTTTGCAGCTTCAGAGCCCTTCAATCTTTATGACTTCCAGTCTTTAACAATATCGAATACTTCTCCAACGAAGACCACTACACCTTTTGAAACTGAAATTATTCAAAAGCTTGACGTGCACTGTTCAACTTCAAAAGTTCTTCTTCTTCCAAATAACAACATCTTCAAGATTTCAAATGACACTGGTGAAGTCATAGCAAGTTTTAGAGGTGGTGATAGGTATATTTATGATGTTAAACAGACAATAGGTCATACAGACTCTATAACTGATGGCCAATGGATAAACGATACCAAAATAATCACATCAAGTTTAGACTCAACCTTCAGAATATGGGATTCGACAAAGGAGAAACAGGAGCATGTAAACTATGTAAAGAACTCTCAAAACAAAAAGACCAAGATCACCAACGTGAGACTTAATTCCAACTCCTCAGTGATCATTGCCTCTGACTCTGATCATAGAATCACCACGTGGGATAATAGAACTCCGTTTAATAGACCCTCAGGTATCTTACAGTTCAATCACTCTATATCTTCGATAACGTCGCATAACAACGATTTGAACTCTATATTGATAAGATCTGAATCAAATCTACTACAACTATACGACCTTCGAAATTTTTCTAAACCTACCATACAACGTGAAAATTTCCCAACAAGTTCAGCAGATAACAGCAATAAGACCATGTTCCACGGTGATAGGATATATACCACATCAGGATCAGAACTTCATATTCTTGATAAATCTGACTTGTATTCACTAGAAACGATCAAATTCTCAAGTAAGATTACAGCTTTAGATTACAATCCAAAGATTAATCAAATTGCAATAGCCAATGGTGATGAATTGAGTGTATTGTTCTCACCAGAATTCTCTCAAAGGGGAGTTAAAGTCAGTATAAAGAACAAGGTTAAGAAAAGACATTTTGACGATGATGACGGTTTGACGGTTTCAAAGAGCTTGGAAGTTGGGTATAATATGGATGAGTTCAATAAGCTAAACGCTTCAAAGAACAAGAATAAAAAAGAAAAGAAGAATGAAGAAGAGGAGAAACAAAAGTTCATTTGGGGTACTACAGATGCTACAACTTTTAAAGACTAGTAATTTTTTTACAACTTGATTCCAACAATTAAAATTTCAAGTCCTGTACTCTATTTATATGATTATAACCTGAACAAATGGATTCAGTGAAATTCCAAAGTTCAATTTCTGAAACTGTTGGATCTAATCTACTTCTTAGTTTACTCGTGTTTTTCATATAGAGCCTTTTACCTAATGCATCATGAAATAGTAAGATTGGATGTTTCCCGTTATAAGTTGGATTTGAATTCATTAGTTGAAATTCCACAATCCACTGATTCATTCGAAGCCTTGTTGTGTTGTCAAATGATAATAGTCTTAGTTCAGGGAAATTGATGGGTGGAGTGCTTTTATTGTTGAAGATCAAAGAAATGTCAATCTTGATGATTTCTAATTTCTTCAAGTGTAAGGCATTTCTCTTTAAAAACTTATAAATTAAAACTCCAATTTGATTTCTCACTTTGAATTCATTTGAATCTTTTCTAAGTCTGTTGATAACTTTCACAAGTTTAGAGTTATGATTTCTTTGGAATGATTCCTCTTCAGGAATAAGGGAATTATAGCGAAACTTTCCAAATTCAGGATGCATATGACCATTGATAATATCACAGTTGTGTGAATAAATTTCAAAATACTCCAAGTTTTCCAACTCACTAATTAAAGTATTATCATTATCATCAGCAACCTCAAATTTCAAAAGATTTCTATTTGTCAAAGAGATTTGAAGTCTTGTCACTTCCAATCTGAGAACCAACACTTTCAATTGCTTTGGTAAAGATTTCAAGATTTTAAACAACATAGGGATTGAATTGAATACCGCATTAAGTACAATCAAATTTTTACAGTTTGGTAAGATCTTGGGTAACACATCTTGCATTATTTGACCATTCGTGTTGTTTATAATAAAAGTTGAGATGTTTGAATGAATGTTTAGGACAGATATGTATGGTACTATATGAGGTTTTGAAAGTAGAGTTTGTATAATTTGTAGTGAATTCCCAGTTTGAGTTGGAGCTTTCAATTCAGAAGCTGGCTTTGATCTATTGATATACTTGTTCTGATGTTGATACTCTTCCAAATGAATGACTCTTGTCAAAAATAGTAAATGCTGAAATGATTCATGGAGTGATTTGGAGGAAATGATTATTGGAACAATGGAATCATGCGATTTATATAGCTCAAAGATGATTTTTGTAAGAATTTCGTTGGGAAGATCTAGTATTGTTATTGTTGCCATTGCCTGGGGTAGGTTATCTGAACTAACGTAGTTATCTGGCTACCGTATAGGTCTTCTGTGCTTTGAAGTTTTTTATATTGATTATCATTGTTTTTGTACCAATTGGTATATATATATATATATGTGTGTGTAAATAACAAGACCAAAATAATGACACAAAAAGCTTGACACATAAAAGAGCTACACGTCAGAAATGGGCAAAAAAAAAGGTCTACTATAACTAAAATAAGAACAGCTATTGTTTGAAAATTATTTTAAAAAGGCACCATTGGATAGTTCAAGTTCCAATTCATAATCAGGTTGGAAATCAGCGTATGAAGACTCAGGATCAGACGTCATTTGATATGTAAATTCAGCTTCTTTATCACCAATAATGATTTTTTTATAATCTGGATTTGTCACTGAATCAACTAAAAGTTGAGTTTGACATGATTTTTCCAACAGAATGAATAAAAATGCAGCTTCATCAATATTTTCACCAACGGTTAATAAACCATGATTTTGTAAAATTACAGCTTTACCATCACCTAAAGCATTGGCAATATGTTTGCCTTCTTCAGAATCCAATACAACCCCACCGAAATCTGTATATACGGAATGCTTTTTATAAAAGACACAGGCATCTTGATTTATCATCTCTAAAGGTTTACCAAAAGTGGAATAAGCAGTACCATAGGTAGAATGAGTATGACAAGCAGCGTTAACATCAGGTCTTGCCTCATGTATAGCTGAATGAATTTTATAACCTGCAGCGTTTATAACTGCTTTTGTATTACCACCAACAATGTTACCATCTTTATCAACTTGAACTAAATCACTAACTTTCATCAAACTGAAATGTTTCCCTAATGGGTTAATCCAAAATAGGTGAGGATGTACAGGATCTCTAACACTGATATGACCGGCAATACCAATTCCATAGTTTCTTCTACCGAAAACTCTAAAGGCAGCAGCGGTATGTTCTAATAGCCATTTTCTTTCGGCATATTTATCTGTAAATTTTGGTATTTTGTGAACGTATTCATTATCACCATGCGTTAGGTTATGAATCCCTTGAGTAGATTGTGGTGCTTGTTTCGAGGACAAGTGCAGTGTTTCACCATTGGAAATAGTAGCAGTAGCGGACATTGTTTGTAGTTAACTCTTGTAGAGTATATATTGCATGGTGTAAAAAATCAAGAGTGTAAAAAGGTCAATAATGCCAATGATTGTCTATTTATATTGAATTCAGCTTTTTATCAAATATTTGATCATTTGCCTCAAAGGTTACTTACAACGAGAGCTACTAAGTAAGCACTTTTTTTTTTTGGCCTTATCTAGTGGCATATTAGGGAAAAAATCACGAAAGCGCAAAAAAAAACTAGGAAAACCAAAAAAACCATTAAAGTCAGTTGATAGCGACGAAAGACTACTACGATTTTGGAGGGGAAATAAATAGAAAATTCTCATTATTCCCAAGTTGGAAAGGTTAGACCTACAATGAGGCAATACTACTCTATAATATGAGCCATATTAAGTGATTTGTTCATGAGAATTGTGCCTCTTGGTTAGCCAGATAGTAATCAGATATATTTGATAGGTAGTGTAAATGAGATGAATTTGTATATACTATTTACTACTAGTTGCTTGTGGTGAAAAATAAAGAAATCTAACTGATTTATTTATATTATATGATACCAGGTTTGAAAAGTCATACCAGTATTCCATGATATTCAACTTTTGGATACTTCTCTTTTAAATATGGCCATTGTACTAAGAATTTATCGACAAATAAGTAGTTGAACTTCCCACTTAAACTTAAACTTTTAACTCTTGCTAATGACTCTATGTAAACGATTTTTGTCCTTGTTATTCCCAAAAAATTCAACAGTGTATATATCAGGACAATGGGCACTGAAGTACCAGGACCATTCAATAGTAATAAATCTGGTTTCAAATTCTTCAACAAGATCAGTTGAATTAAACTAACTAGACTTTTCAGTATCGATAGTACTGATGATGTAAATGATTCATTAATAGATCTAGCTCTAAACAATTCTAAAACGTCATTTTTACCTTGGAGTGACTTATCATTGACCTTTTGTAAGAATCTTTTCAAATGAACCACAGAGGTAGTATCCCCCGAGCTTATGACCCAATTGATCTTCTCAAAATCTGTCAACTTAGTCACACCGTTTAAAAGCCTAAACATCTCACCAGTATGACCACCTGATCCTAAAAGTACTAGCAATGTTTTATCCTTTATAGACTTTTGGGATCTTTGAACTTGATTCTGTCTAATGGCTGGAATTGTAAAACATAGCCTTATCACAAGAAGTGTTATGGTGTTGAGTATTATGACATATGTGATATATGACATGTTGTTTGAATAAGATATTCCCTTATTAATGATGAGTTTACTTTCCTTTATAACTCAAATACAGAAACACGTAAATGGTCCTAATTAAGATGGTGTGTTACTTCCGGTCGATTTTATTTTTCCCGGAACATTTTACAGGACAACAAATCAATAAACAAACAAAACACAACGAATATTTGAACTTGAACTATTTCATTTAGAGCCTAAAACTGAGTAAAAGTCCACTATTTACCATGATCAAATCCACGCTAATCTTTAGAAACGATGGTCTCCCGCTTTCAGGAACCGTTGATGATGATAATGACTCTCAACTATTAGATCAAAAGAAAAAAATCAAACAGATCATATCAAAATTTACACCAAATTCAGAAACTAAAGCATCTTTGGAAAGTGGTTCAACATATACAATCCATTACATATATGAACATTCCATAATATACTTCGTCATTACAGAAAAGTCATATCCAAGAAAATTGGCCTTTTCCTTTTTAACTGAAATATCCAACGAATTTTATCAGAGTCATGGTCCAAATTCATTAAGTCCTGAGACTAGGCCTTATGCCTTTGTTTCATTTGATAATTATATGCAAAAGACCAAGAAACTATATCAAGATCAGAGAGCGCAATCCAATTTGGATAAGTTAAACAATGAATTGGCTGATGTTAGAACTGTTTTAAGTAAAAACATTGAAGATTTATTATATAGAGGTGATTCATTAGATAAAATGAGTGATCTATCATCAAGTATAAGACAGGAATCTAAAAAATATAGGAAAGCAGCTCATAAGATTAACTTTGACTTGTTAATAAAACAATACGCTCCAGTTGTTGGTTTGGGTTTGATTTTTGTATTTTTCATATACTACTTATTCTTGAGAAAATAATGTATATTTATATATATATATATGTCTAACTCATAATCTTCTTTATAAGTGAAGGGTTTATATACTTGACGCTTTGAATAGGTCTAGCTCTATTACTATTCTTATAGCTTAGTTTTTTCAAAATAGGTAAATAATCAGCATCTAATCTTTGCAATTGTACTAACCCATAATGATTTATAAATTCTAAACTTTCTATATCTCTAAGATGTATTTTAGTAAAGTTTTTAACTTGTAATTCTTTTAATGTTTGTATGTGTGATAATTTCAAAGTTAATGAGTTCAAATATTCTTCCCAAATTGATGGTGTATCATCAAAGATTTCTTCAACGTTAGTTATCTCCACGAATAGTGAAGTTAATAAAGGCATTGTTTGTGGAGATGTTAATAGAGATATTTCTTCAAATCCCTGATAAATCATCCCATTGATTGACAGTTTAGTCAACTTGGGAAACATTAATTCTTGTAAATCTATAACTTGAGTGAATCTTGTATTTAAAAGTTTAAGTTCTTTAACTTGAAATAGTTCATCCTCTTTGATAAGCTTTTTCATGATGGTATCATCTATGTTTTCAAGAGTTAAGTTTTCAACAGTTGGATAGGACTCATTAAGACTTGTGAAATTATCAAAGTTCAATCCATCATTATTGGAGCTAAAGTTGGAAATCTCTAAATGTTTTAATCCTTTTGTATGGAAAAATACAGGTATTTCATTACAGATGCCCTTTATTTTAATTCTCAAGTTTTCCAACCCATTCAATTCAATCTCTTGTGTAATCTGATTGTTTAAATTAGAACTTGTAATCAAATCAAACTCCTTCAAATTGTTCAAAGACTGATTCCTTAAAGTTCCAGACGTGAAAGATTTCAACAATCTACCATTGTTAACATTCAATGTTAGTTTGCGTAAATTTGCACAAATTTCCTCATTAAAAGTCTGGAAGAAATTACTATTGTAAAAAACTGCATCAGTGGTGGATATATGATTGTCTTCCACAAATAATTCTTGAAGATTTGGAGCTGTGAAGTCTAATATCTGTGGTAAGAGTTGATTCAATTTCATACTTATTTTGAGCAAATTAGGTGCAACAATCTCACTAATATCAAAATTATTGATGGCTTCAATTAAATGGGTTTGAAAAGATAATTTCAACTCCTTCACTTTAGGAAATGAACATTTCCCAATATGTGAGATTTCCATGAAATTAATCACATTTGCTTGACTGACATTGTAATGGTTCAACCCATAATTATCATGGTCTTTGTATGTGTTCTGGTCGTGATGTTTTGAAAATTGTATATCAAGTGACTCCAATGGATATAAACTAAAGTCAAGATTATTGATGAGTTTATTAGAACAGTCCAGTACAGTTAAGTTTTGTAGCTGATTTAGTTCAAAATTAGCAGTTTGATCTAAGGTATGGCAACCTACAAATTTAAGCGATTTGGTATAGTTGAAATGAACCAACTTAGGGTCTAATGAAAGCTTTTGTAATGAAATTGTATCAAAGTTGTTGAAGATGAATTTTGTGTTGTAGTTGAATCTATTCAATAACCTAAAAACGATAGAACTATTGTCATTCTCATTCGCATCATAATCATTGAAACCATCGTCATGACCAGTGTTATCTACATCTATGACTTTTCTAACGTTGTGAAACTTATGATAAACCTCTTCAACGTCAATGTTCTCTGGTTGTGTCACTTTAATCAAGTAGATCTTCGAAGAGTCTATTGGTATCTCATCTATAAGCAAATCATGAGGAATAGATGATGGTAGTGGGTGGTCGGATATAATGCGGAAAATATCACTAAATTGACTGATTTGAGATAATTTGTATATATCGTATGGGCCTAATGAGTCGGCGATCGTCAAAAAGATCTCGATTGGAAAGTACTGTAGCATCTCTATTATATCTATGTTACTTGTTCTATCTATACTAGTTGTAAGTGTTATTTATAATAAGCTGAGACTTAAAAGATGAGTAGTGTAACTAATGAATTTCATATATATATATATATATATGGAAAATATCTGCTATATGCTGATGTGCCTCAATTCTTATCGAGGTACTTAGAGTTTAAAATAATTATTTCACGTACCATCAGTTTGTGACATCACAAGATTCCAAATGGAAAATCTCACTCTCACGCCAGTACCATAAGAGGAAAGGAGAAAAGAGAGAAATATAAATTACTGTGGGTAAATCGGGTGTTAATAGAGATCCTTAAAATCTATGCCTTCGTGTAAGTTATACATAACTTCAAGTACACAGACACCTACCGGTCAATAGGCTATGCTTAACAAGTGGTAATCATTCTGATTTGCGGTATTTTTTTCATTCCATATTTCCCAAGTTTTAGTGTAGAAATCACCTTATTATGAAAAATTGAAAATAATATAAGCTTTTTGAATCATATGCTTTTAAGCCCTTAGGAGCAAAAAAAAGAAATGCAAAGTTAACATTGCATGCATATTTTTTGCAACTTGAAACTTTAATTTAGACACAAAAACACGAAAAAAAGTGTGCTTCACGTGATCCTTATCTCTAATCTGTAGAACTTCTTCGCGGAGGTACTCAAGATTATGTAATTACTTATGTAACGGTTTTCTTTATATGGTGGTCTATTTCAATTGTAAACAAAGATAGGCGCGATGTGTTTACACTTAACGTGATAGTTGTATTATATATATATAAATATATACATACTCAAAAGGGAACTTTGATCTTCAAAGGATGCTTCAAGACTTTGATATTCAGAGAGTAGAACTGGCTGCTTTTGATGATGTGGTCCAATGGGCTGACGATGGTTCAATTATGGTTAATACATTAGGACAAATCACGATATTATCACCAAAGTATAATAAGAGCCAAGATATAAAACATTCAAAATATTTATTCAATGTGGAGAAACTAGAAACGGATCAACTTCCTTCAAACTCTCTTTATCTCAATGAGGTCTCTGATGAAAAAACAAGCACTCTTTTCTCTAGTGCTGATGTTTCGATTTCCAAATTTAAATATTCTCCACTAGCATCAAAACAACAGGTTTACTTAGCTTTATTGACGAATAGACGAAGTCTATTGGTATTAGAGAATAACAGAGAGGTGATTGTTGATCTGACGTCTACTGTTGTGCATGCAAATCAATCCGAACTTGATAAACATTTAGTTCATAGTATCGGTTGGTTAAAATCCTCTGATAATGGATCTTTACAACTGCTAACAGGTTTAGCCTCTGGTCATATTCGTATTTATACTCAGACCTACTCCAACAAGAATGACAAGAATGGTACATTTAAGGAGATTAATTTACTCAAGTTATCTGAAAGTTTGATTGTGAATATCAAAACATTTAATGGGTTTGCAATTGCTATAACGTCTTTGAATGAACTATTTTTGGTTCGTGATGGTGAAAAAACTCAACTGAAACAAGGTGATAGATTTACAATTTATGACGTTTGGGTTACAAAAGGTTATCTGTTTTATACAACAGCCAATCAGATTCACAAAATATCTCTAAACAATCACAAATCACAATCATTAACAACCGGATTGTACAGCGTTACAAAAATAATTCCAATTGGTAATAACTCAGAACTATTATTAATATCAAACACTAAGACTATTAAAATTTCCAAAAATTTCCAAGTATTAAACGATGATATCATTGAACCAATCATTCGTAAAAAGTTGAAAATTTGGAATTCAAATTTTGATGATTTCCATACAAAGAATTACACTTTAAAAATATTTGGTTTGGATTTAAACTATAGTGGAAATTGCCTTGCTCTATTCTATGAAATTCAAAACAATCAAGGATTTAGATATAAGATCTCATCTGAAAATATATTTAAACTAAGCTTTATTCCATTGCCTTTGAATAGTAACAACAACGTCAACAACAATTCTAAACAAACCGTATCAGGTTCTTCATTGGCTATCTATCAAGAATATCAAATCACCAAAAATCCAGATTCAATCTTCCAACAACAAGTGGATCAGAATAGCGGGGATATAGATTATTCTTTAGATTTTGACACATTTTTATCAACTATAGTTTCCACTAATCCGACAATTTTAAAACACTCGACACAAAATTTAATCACAAGAGACCAAGATGAAATTATAAGGAAAACATTCGCTCAACTAGTCGTTAGTTACGTTTCAAAGAATAAAATAAATTTAACTGATACTATTGACAGAATTGTCTATAACAACTATCTAACAATTTCAAAATCAGCTACAAAGAAACTTCCAATCCCTATTGAACTTGAGTTTAAAACAGAAGCATTCTCTCAGCTATTCAACTTTGTTGAAAATGATAATGAAATTGAAAAGATCGCGTCAACTTCAGGTCATATATGGCCAAGATGTGCTCTAACATTCTTACCAATATTGACACCATCTGTAAAAATTGACCCAGTGACAGAAAGAAGAATTATTGATATAGAAAAAGATCAAAATACCACATATGGCTCCTTTACAACTTCAATCTTAAAACAGTCAGATATTAGTATATACAGTGGATCTCATTACATTTCTTCAAACTAGAGAATCACTAGCTTTGGTGGTTTTGTTGACATATCCTTTCAAATTTCCCAATGGATTAAATCCTTGTCTTAATAACGCCAATAAAAACGATGACACCAAGATTTCCAAATTGACAGCATCATAATTGAACAATATAGTAAAACTGCTGGCTTTTTTATCAAAATCACTAACAAAGCCTACTCTTTCATGAATGGAATAGATAGATCTGTCATACATCTCATCTTGAAAAGGTTCATCATTATTCAATTCTTTGACTATTTCCAAATGATCCAATCCAACCCATCTCAACTGGAGATTTGTTCCAACTCCCACATCTGTCACATCAACGTGCTTAGGTTCACTTAACCAAGTTTCAACTCCCGCACTATCAAATACATCACCACCACCATGTTCAACTTGTATACTTTTTCCAAATAATGTATTCTTAACACCACTCACAAACTTTCCCTTGTGCTTTATTTCCCAGAAGTTACTCTCACCTTTGACAACTGTATAGAGTTTTTTATCTGCCGAAGTCCAAACAGTTGCGGACTTTGGGGTGTCAATTTTGAAATATATTCTATGGACGGGACCTTCTAGTGGATATATACAGTTATTAGCCATATAAGCAGCTTGGTATGAAATCATTCGCAGCTGGGCAAGATTGTAGAGAGACGCTGCGCTCAGTAGAAATATCGTAACTAGGCCAGCATGTTCCATGTTGTACCTGGTTCCTATTCTCAACAATCTAGAATCTCAACTTCTTCGTTCTAATCTGTTTCAGTCAAGCGAAATATTTGATTCTATTAACTATATTTTGACACAAAATAAAAAATTGACACAAAAAAAAACCCGCTTCTTTCCGGCAAAGCTCGCGTTTTAGGAAGATTTTTTAAATAAAGCCTTCACTATTTTGGAATCGGGAAAACGCCAAACTTTTCAGTTTTTAGTAAACAGCGCGCTAAACATTAAAGAGAAAATATTAACGTAACTAGACGACGACTTCAGAAGACAGCTGCTATTTTTCAAACGTATAAGGACGATAATGATACTAATATGACAGAACCCATTTCTAAACAAAGAGAAACGTACAATCATCCGTTCAGTCCATACAAAATCCAGCTGGATTTCATGGATGCAGTGATGGATCTATTATCGAATAACTATAAGGTTGGTATATTTGAAAGTCCAACGGGCACAGGAAAAACCTTGTCATTAATTTGTTCTACTATGAGCTGGCTGAGGAATATGAAAAGGCTTAATAAGTCAAATAGCGGGAACGAAAATGGTAAGAGTGATCACGACAATAATGACGAAGATGATGATGATGATGATGATGATGAGCCTGACTGGATCAAGGAATCTTATGCGAACCTGATTCAGAAAAAAGTCGATGATTCTGCTGTATCATATGAAGAGCATCTAACTGAATTGTCCAAGAAGAAGAAGAGTAGGAAAATCCATGATTTGAAACAAAATGGACGTCAACATAAGCGATTCAAGAAGATTGAGATCCAGTATGATAATGAGAATGATGATCAGTATATACCTAATAACTATAATTCAGACGATGAATCAGGTGGGTCTAATGCTATACAATCACAACTGGATAAGAATCTGGAATTGAACAGTGAGATCCAGGATTTGATGAAAAGGATAAACAATAGAGATAAAGATGATTCATTACTTCTAGAACAAAAGACTAAAGTATTCTTTGCCTCAAGAACTCACTCCCAGTTGAATCAGTTTTCTTCGCAATTAAGACTACCAACATTCCCATCTTCTTATTCTCAAGTGGATGAACATTTGAAGTACTTACCATTGGGTTCAAGAAAGCAACTTTGTATTCATGAGAGAATTTCCAAAATAAAGGATACAACTTTAATGAACGAAGCTTGCCTAGACTTGCAAAAATCATCTACCAACACATCAGATCCAAAATTCAACAAAAAATGTGAATATTACCCCAGCTCGAGGCAACCGGAAATGCAAGACCGTTCTGTTGAATTCAGAGACCATGTCTTTGCTGACATTCATGATATAGAAAATCTACCTAAATTAGGTGAAGAGATTGGCATTTGTCCATATTATGCTGTGAGGAAAGGAATTCCAAACTCTGAGGTTATCACGTTGCCTTATCAACTCTTATTACAAAAATCCTCTAGAGAAAGTCTGGGTATATCTGTAAAAGATTCTATCGTTGTCATTGATGAAGCTCATAATCTATTGGATACAATTACATCCATTCATTCTGTCAGTGTTGCAATTAATGAATTCAAAATATGTAAAGAATCGTTGAAGAGATACCTTTCAAAATTTTCCAAAAGATTGAATGGTGGGAATAGAATTCATCTAATGAAATTGGTGAAAATAATTGAGTTGATTCTAAAATTTATTGAAAGGACACCTAAGATCTTCCCAGGTAAGTCTATTGATTTAGTCGATATGTTTCAAGGAACAACGGGTGATTTATTAAACATTCATAAATTGGAGAAGTATCTTGCTGTTTCCAAGATTGCATTCAAAATCGAGTCTTACATGAATAAAGAAGATCGAACCAGTACTCCTGTCTTATTTAAAGTTGTTGAATTTTTAAAGGCAATTACAAACCCTTCGAAAGAGGGAAAATTCTTTTTCGACGTTAAAGGCTCGGTTCATTCAATGACATACATGCTTTTAGATCCATCCCAAGTTTTCAAGGATATTGTTGAAGACGCTAAATGTGTCATTTTGGCAGGTGGTACCATGGAACCAACAGAAGATTATACAGATTATCTATTTCCATACGTTGACCCTTCAAAAGTGAAAAAGTTCACATGTGGCCATGTTATTCCAAATGAAAATCTAGAAGTATTCACTGTCGATAGATACAATGACCAATTACCATTTGAATTCTCCTTTGACAAAAGAAACGATGTGACAATGATCAATGATCTGGGAAAAACTATTCTAGAGCTTATCGAAAGAATTCCAGGAGGTGTTGTTATTTTTTTACCCAGTTATAAGTATTTATCTCAAATATCAGAGACCTGGAAGAGTTCTAGAGTATGGGAAGCTATAAATACAGTAAAGACAATATTCAGTGAATCTTCAACGGCCGATGTCTTGTCTGATTATTCCGAGGAAGTTGCAACTGGGAATGGTGCCTTGCTGCTTTCAGTAGTTGGAGGGCGACTTTCAGAAGGTATCAATTTCTCAGATGACCTAGCAAGGGCAGTGATGATTGTCGGCTTACCTTTCCCTAATGCATTCTCTGGAGAAATCGTCTCCAAGAAGAAGTTTATTGAAGATCGAGTTTTTATGAGCACTAAGAGTAGAGCTCAAGCTCAAGATGCAACGAGAAACTTTTATGAAAACATATGTATGAGGGCTGTGAACCAAAGTGTGGGCAGGTCTATTAGACATATCAACGATTACTCTGCTATATATCTCTTTGACAGAAGGTATAAATCTGAAAGAATAAAGTCAAAATTGAGTGATTGGATTAAAAACAGAATCACCATCACTAGGGATTTTAGCGATATTTCTACGAGAACTAATCAATTCTTTCAACACAAAAGATGAGCAAGGTATACGGTGTGTATATTTTCATATCAATATCATGATTAACAATGCACATTTAGTACAATCAAATAGGTAAATAAGAAGTACTTATGCAATTGGTTTCCACTACTTGGATTTCTCAGTTCCGGGTAACTATTTCTCTTTGTCAAAATCAAAAAAAAAAAAAAAGTCGTTGTTTACATTTAGTTTGATCAATAATATTCAAAAAAAAGCTTTTCAAGCGCCTTCAGTTCTTTAGAGCTCTTTTAACTTACTCGATAAAGTTAACGTATAGACAATGTCAGAGGAAGTGTCGGTTACTAAACCTCCAGTTGCCCACACAACTGGGAAGAACCTTTTGAATGAGCTTTTGGAGTCATCCCATTCGACACCATCAAGAACTTCCGAGTTAGGTTCAATTCAACTAGGTATCAACGAACTAAGAAAGAAGGCAATCAGGCTACGTAAAAGTAAGACAGAAAACTCTAGCAATGACGAACTTACAAAGGCGCATTATTTGTTAGCTGGTAAAGTTGCAATTGAAACCATTGAATCTGAAATAAAGTCTTTAGAACGTAATAGGGCGTTGGAAGGTAGATCAAAAAATCAACTACAGAGTACTGATCTGGATAGCTATCTGAGATCAAAGAAGAACGAGAACATTTTATCTGCCATTGAACAATCGTTAAGTTCAGCTGCTAAAGACTTTGACAACTTTGTTAGCCAAAATATTTCTTTGGACTGGAAACAACGTAGAGATGAAATCAGAGAAGCATTTGGTATTGTCTTGAGCAAGCAAACTGGTCATGTTTCGGATAAAAAGCAGAAAACGTCTACTAAAGCTGCAATCACATGGGGGAAATCATCTAGAATCTTGGATGATAATACCTTTAAGCTTAACGTTAATGAAAATCAAATAATACGAGGAAAGTTTGAACATTATGCCAAGATCATCAATAAATTGAATAACAACAGACAATCTGTCCAAGCTGGTGTAAACCCGGATGAAGAGTTTGATCTGGCTCAAGAATACATTAACATTTTCAAATCTGGATCCGATTCAAAATCAAGACTCTTCCACGAAAGTTGGCAAATTATTTCACATTTGAAAAATGCATCCTCAAGATCAAGTGATCCGCAAACTTTCAAGAATAAAACTATACAGAAAGCTAAAACACACTTAGAACTACAGTTTTTTGAATACATTGACAATATATATAAAACTAAAGTTGTTGATAAAGGTTTACCAACCATAGTGAACAAAGTGAAAGGGTTTATCGACTATCAGAAGCTAAATTCAAATGGTAATCTACTTATTGTAAACGGCATTCCAATATGGGCCTTGATCTTCTACCTGTTAAGAGCTGGTTGTGAAGAGGAAGCTTTGACTTTAGTGTTGGAGCATCAACAAGTCTTCAAGAAGATAGAACAGTCATTTGTTCCATATTTCAAAGCTTATGTCAGTTCCCAGGACAAGAGATTATCCCAACCACTAATCTCCAAGTTTCAAAATGAGTTCAACCACCATATAAAGAAATCAGTAGATGGTGATCCATATAGATATGCGGTGTATAAGATTTTGGGTAGATGCCAACTATCAAGAAGAAACATATCTAACATTGCACTAACTATTGAAGATTGGATTTGGATGCATTTGATGTTGGTTAAGGATGACGCTCAAGTAGACTATGATTCAGCTCATGAAAAATATACCTTGTCTGATTTCCAACAAATTATCCTATCTTATGGACCTACCAAGTTCACAACTAATTACCTGCAAATTTTGCTTTTGAGTGGATTGTATGACGAGGCCATCAAATATAGTTTGGAAACAAGTGAAATTGATGGTGTTCACTTAAGTATTGGGCTCGCTTACTATCAGCTCTTACAAAACTCAGCAACTGACGATACTTCGTTATCTGAGAGGGGTACATCGTTTAGCAAATTATTGGGCTCCTATATCAAAAGTTTCAAATTTTCGGATCCTAGAATTGCTGTGGAGTATCTTATTTTAATTTGCCTATTCTCTGGAGAGACTGAAACTTCGCATGAAGCACTAAGAGAGCTAATTTTGGAAACAAGAGAATTTGCCATTTTATTAGGGAAAGTGAACTCAGCTGGTGTGAGAATTCCAGGTAAGATTGAACAAAGAAAATCTTTAATATCTTTGGATAATGACTTCTTGCACAAAGTTTCAGAACAAGCTGCCTTTACTGCCGATAAAGAAGGAAGAGTTTATGACGGTTTATTACTATACCAATTAGCAGAGGAATACGAAATCGTTATTACCATCATAAACAGATTACTTGGAGAGTATTTAAGCAACACTGAATTGGATCAACCGTTAATAGATGGTAATAGTGAGACAAATCCAATTCTTATTGCCGAGAATTTTCTCAGTATTCACCAAAACATCTCCATTAAGAATAAGACCATCTCTCAAAAGTTATTAAAAATTGCTGAAATAAGAGAATCTTTCTTACAAAAAGATTGGGATCAGACGTTGAAAAAAATTGAAGCTTTGGATATCTTACCAATCAACTTAAATACAAACTTGGGAACCACAAGACTAAAAGCAGAAGAATTAGCATATCTTGATGAGAATTTACTAAGAAATATTCCAAACCTCTTGATCATTACGATGACTTCAGTTGCTCAAAGTAAAGAGCAAATCACCAATAGTACCTTAAACGGTTCTATCAAAGAGGAGAAAAGTAAAGAGTTGAAGATCATTGCAAAGAACTGTGTTGTTTTCGCAGGTATGGTTCAATACAAAATGCCTAGAGAAACTTTCAGTTTGCTAATTGGTCTTGAGGCTTTGCTATAGAGTGACATAGCTACTAGTCATGAACTCAAATTGGTATATAAGTGTACACAAAAATAAATAGACTCCCGATTATACTCTTAGATATCCTTTGTCAGCCCATCTCCATTTGGCCTGCGTATATGATCTTCTTTTGCAATTAAATCATCACCATGATCATCATGTTTATGATCATGTGAATGGGAATGGAGCCCGCTAACATGAGAAGAATCATGATCGTGGTGCTTCTTCTTGGTGTAGTCGGGTTGATGTTCATATGAGTTAGGACCTGGTAGCTTCTTCAACTTCTTCTTCGTTTTTAGCTTTTTATTCTTATCATTCGAATTTCCTGACTCGCTTTCACTAGACGACGATGAGGAGGAGGAGGAGGAGGAGGAAGATGAATCACAACTGCAATTTTCTTCAGCGTCAAAGTCCTGTTGAGGATGAAAAATACAGCATACTATTATCAGATGTCAGTAACTAATGTTCAGTTAATGAAAGGGATGGGTCAAACTTACTTTTTGATTTCTTTCTGTCCAAATGCTCGTTATCTATGGTGCCTTCTTCCCACCTTACTCTAGACCTTCTGACATTTGTTTGTTCTGGCTCTTGAAATCCTCGGAGATGAAGTCTTGAATCTGATTCTCCAATATTTTCCTGAGATCCTTGTGTAGTCGTGTTTGCTCTAACTTGCTGAGCCATTGTAGGTTCGTGATAGAGGTTGTCTCACTTGCTCTTGCCCAGTCATTGTTTTACAAATTATCCTCACAATGATGGAATTTTCTTCTTTTTCATATATGTGCCAAACTTAGTTGGTAGTAGTATGGATTACATAACCATTTTTGAAAGAACGGCGAAAGCTCCTAACATCAACCAATACAGATTAAGATGAGGAATAGAAATTTAATTAAAGCTGTAAACCTGGTTGATTTTGCACTATAAAAATCATATCATCGGTAATCCTACTGTAATATAATCGATTATGTTAAACCAAATGAGATCATTACCAATTATTATGAAGCTAATACACATTAAGATCAGGAAACAAGGAAAAAAGGTCTCTTCACGGGATTGCCTACGGTAAATAAAATAAAAGTGGTTATCTATAATTTATATAGAGTTTTTATCCAACTAATTCAAATTAAAATCAAAGACAAATTAAAATCAAGCAAAAAAAAATTATATAAAACCTATATAGTGTAAAACCAACTTTGTAGTTTACTAGTCCAATTTACCTGTAAGCACTTATTTGTTGCTAGGGAAATTTGGTGGACACTCATTCTGTGATTAATGAGTTTTTGGATTTAATCATAATAATTATACATGGATCTCTTGTTGCGAAACAACCTGTCACTGATAACTTGAACATCTTCATAAAAACTCTATATAAATTATTGCGGCACTGTATATCACTGTATACATAGCTCATGAATTTGCTATATACAGCCATATGCTCGACACAGTTTCAAGTCACTTTTTACAAACAGAAAGAGGGCACGCATAGACTTACAAAATTTGTAGAGGAAAATCTCTTGAACTACTTTTTACGTTTAATGTATCGAAGTATGTTGAACCAATTCTTCTTTTGGATTTGAAAATGATAATTCGATTGAGGATATTACACAGAAACGAGCAAATAGGCTGGCTAGACTTGCCATCCAAAGTAGGCTAAAACTCGCTGATCTGCTACTTCATTTGTCCCATGGTACTAATGGAATTTACCATAAGAACATAGCTGAATGCACCTTCTTTTAGTAAAAAAGTAGAGTTTCATGTTGATATTAATGTTACGAGAAAGAATATCCACATGAAACCCAATGCACTTTTTTCTATCAGCCAAAGTGAGATAGAATGATCAAAGATTCTCTGCGTGGGTCCTTATTCTCTAATCTAATTTACTGATTTCAAGTTAACGCACAAAATAGTGTTATATGCCCTCCCGTTTCAGTTGTAACGAAGAGTCTGGAACCTAAGAAAACACTGTGCATAGGGAACTGTATTATCAATGAAATTTGCTTCATTTAGTCAATAAACTTGAACCCTGTAAAAGGATCTAAGCATGAGCATTAGTTTGCAGAGAAGATGTTATTGACAGGATAATCTTTAACTACTTAACGGAATTACTCTGGCTTACCAAAGAGAGTAAAGCTACCTCTACCTTATGGCTTGCTTAGTCCATTTTAGCATCAAGAAGGCATCCGTAATCTAGAGATTTTGGTGGTGGCAATCAATTATTCTATCTGATCATTGACAAAAGAGAAACTTTAATAGGAAAAAGCAATGATACATTGTTCTATTCCCCTTTCTCACTACAGGCTCATGACTGCGATAATGTATTGGAGGCAGTAATATCAAAAGGTAAGAACAGAGCATCATAAACTCTCAGTTATGTAAGATTCTTGAAAAGTAATCAATTCACCCAACATTTATGATTGCATTTCTGAATGAAACCATTTGTTTGAATTGAGCAGCCAGAAAAAATTCCATGGTACTAAATAGCCGACTTCCTATCTATGAGAAGAACAATTTGGATTGTAAAGTGAGCTGACATAGGAGTACGGTCAGAGAGAATCAAACAATAGAATAATTTCATTGTAGCGGTTGGTCCCTGATTTCCTCATAATAAAAGTTCTTGGGAAAATGCAAGAAATTTCAGCACAAATGGGGAATAATGGTACCTTGTGTGACATGAATAGTATCCAACAGAAATTTCGACTAGAAGCAATGCCCAATTAATTATCTATTTTAAACCACTATTAGCTGTGAAGTCAGGCTAGTAATTCACTACTAATTTCCACAAGTTATGCAACTATTTCCTCCAACAAACCCGAAGAGATAATTATCGACCTCTGACATGCATAAAAAGACCGCTCATCAATAAGATGCATATGCACCAAAATGTTCTTTCTCTGTATTGCTCTAATCAATTTTGGGATGAGTTGAAACCTTTTTAGGTTTTCAACAATAATTACAGTTCACTGGCTGACCTTTAAAGCTCGAAGTTCTGAGCAGGACTCAAACCCGTTCAAAGGTTGATGTTATCGAGGTAGACGTTCTAGTAAAACACTTAAATCCCTATACAAAAGTGGTGGGAAAATGAACAATCAAATGTTTGGGAAAATTCAACCCGTTTCAAGATCCTTGTATAGTCTTGAAATCCAGGCAAATCGAGAGCGATTGAGCTTGACACCATCTGTAAACTACATTAGGTAAAAAGGCATTCATTTTGTTGGCAAAGGTGGCTAGATACTATAAGGCTAGTGAAAGTTACTCAAATACCATGGTGACTTGATTGTTGAGCTACTTTTCTTCTTTCGGGTAATCAGGAGCCGTTTGATAGTAAAGAATTTCACAAGATCGGTTCGTTATTGCAGTGAGCAAAGAAGCTACTGGCTCACAACATCAAGGATTAACTGATGCATTGTAAATCATACAACTATAACTTATGATAGCTCAAGGAGTTTTGCTGTCATCTCCTATTCACGCTAGTTTCAAATTACTTACATATGTACTTTCACTGGTGTTTTAACGTACGTGAACATACACTACGGCTTAATTGACAACAGGATATACCAGGTCAAGAAATACGGTAAAAAGAACAAGAGCAATGAACTTGTATTCCAGCATAGAAGCTGGATATAAAATTGCCAAAATTTGTGATTTCAAAATCAACTCCATAAAATGGCTACGAAAAAAGCGTATTCGTATTTAAAGAATTCTGAACGAGATCTCAAGATCTTTGTCGCTAATGCATTAGAAGGAATCAAATCTAAATGTTTTCCTCAAGAATTTTTACTTTTAAAGTGCCTAAAGATGGAAGGGCTATCAAATTAGATTGATCGATCAACTGTATTCAATTCCATGGTTCATGAAAATGTGTACCGTGTCGCACGCCTTAGGTCCCCTAATGGATTTTTTTTTCGGTCCAAAATCAGTAATATTACAAGGAAGATCTACAGCCGTTAGTAGGAACATTTTAAAGAGCTCCAGAAGAATATTTACCAATACCATTTTACGCGTAATTCTCACTTTGCAGTTTGAATGATTGGTGAATTGGAGTACTATTCCCGCCAAATGCCCAGGAATTTTATTATATAATTCTGCCAAGCTCTAGAAATTGTAGCTAAAGCGTTTTGTCAATTTCTTTTATCGATTTAGAATTTGGGCACCTGTTCCAAACAGGCACATTTAAAAATAGAAAATTTCTCCCCAGAGACCCCAGGGGTTAGTCGAAACTCGGACTGTCCAAGCGCGCTGCACTTCGAGGAGCTTGCATAAAAGCATACATCCCAAAGGTGTCTGTCACAAAGAGAGGAAAAAAATAACTAAATACCGACAAAAGTAGCATGAAAATAATAAAAAAGCCCAGGGATCCAGTAGTGGTCGATTCGAGAGTAAATAGTCCTTTACTAGGATCGAATACCGATATTATTTATGTATCCCCCTTGACAACATCATTTGGCCCGTGTAGTTGTTACCCAGTATAGTTAACCTTTACTCTTTCTCTTGGCCTCAGCTGCACCCAAAACGTGATGATAATGCCCTAAAATAGACTAGATAGGCAAAAAAGAGACTGGGAAATTCGACGTAAGACACTAGTTCGGAACTTTTCATTAGTGAATGAATCACGGATTAAGAAGAAGCCTCTAGATCGCTCTCGCTCTCGTTTCTGAGATACAATTTTCCTCAGTTTGACTAACACGTACAGAAAACCACTGCCATCTAAGGTTTGTGGAAGTAATCCTGTTCCAAGATTTTCTTCTTCCATAAGAGGAAAAACGAGATTACTCCAATGCGTAGATATTTGAGCCCTTCTCTATTCTTGATAAGACGGGGAGGCAAGCCCCAGTGGTGGCAGCTATGTCTACCAATAGTTCTTCTATAGTTTACCCGTCAAACGAGCTTGAATACATTTTTTGACAGGGATTGAAGAATAATGTACATTCACGTTGAGTACTTCTCAGGATGCGTGGGATTAGAGGCTTGAAAATATTCTTTTTCAAGTAATTATTTAGATCCATGAAGATCTGCGAAGAAAAGTAATGCAGGTAAAACATCACAATACATAAGCGATCACCAATTCTATCACTCAAGTCTCAAAGAAAGAACTCTGGACTTTTTTTCGGGCGAAGAACTTCGAGGACCAATATGCTTTCGCTGGAAAAGGCTGCTTTAAGGTGACAACTTACAAGGTTTTGTGTTAGATTTTCATAATTTTAGTACTAAAAGCAGTAATATTATTACTATTGAACTGTAACGTAGCTAGCATTAGTCGATTCGACACAAGTCACAGTAGAAATATACCAAATGTTGATGGACCTATATATCAATCAATTGTGATCGACCACTGTCTTTTCTCCCTTGTTTTATCCATTTCCACTCTGTAGGTACTCAATTATTCTTGATGGATCTTGTGAAAAGTGAATTGAGTTTCGTAAAAATTTTCATTGAAATTTGGACCTTGTCAAATGAAAAAGTCGTAATCGATACATGAGAACTTTCAATAATGTTGAGTTGTTCTTTCGGTTGTATTTTTGTTCTCCTTTTCTAGTTTAATGTTTAAGCTTTAACAGATGAGATTGGCGGGACGCGTCTCATTCAGAATCAAAAAAAAAAAAAAAAAAACAAAAACAAGGAAGATCGCTTATTTGAATTTCGCTAAAATGATCTTCACCCCATCTGAATAATTTAAGTGAATCTATAATGAAACTGGCCCTCTTTTTGTTCGTATTCAATCGAAGAATAAGTCTACCAAAAGTAGGAAATGGTCATGGGTTGAGATCTGATATGAAGCCAACGATGTTTAATCTTTGAAGCTGCTGAGACTTCAACTTGGGAGCTTTCAATCGATACTATCATGATGGGATGGAGGCACATAATCTGGAAAGGGCCAAGATACTTCACCAATTATTTGAAGCTCATCGATTTCGTCCGACCTACATAAAACATGCTTTGCAGTGCACTTATGTATCGTACCAATCAGGAAGGTATCTGCATAATGCAAACCTTGCTTGATGAACCACTTTTACGTATCATTAAAAAAACTCGAAGCGGTATCAATACCAATACAAGAAGTTCAGCAAGCACACTTGAAGGTATGATTTCAATATTTTCGTGATATATAAAGCCTACTCCATATCCAGTTCCGCCAAATTAATATGTTATGAGAATCTATCTACCAAACCCTATAAATCAATATTAAGGAAGTTTTATTTTGTGAAGTCGTTCGTTTATCTTTGAAATGAAGCTCTCCAACTATATTGGATCACTCTTTATATGGACTTTGTTCCAGACTGCCTTTGGTCAATCTTCATCATCATCTGCTAGTACAGCTGCCCCAAGCACTGCAGGAGGGATTGAAACTGTTACCACATCCCTTTTCGATAGAACTGTTGTCAGCTCTCTTTGTGAGTACCAATCCGGTGTTGCCTCATTACAAGATCAGGTTTTAAATTATGCCTATGATATTTCTGCTGAGACTATCACTTCAAACGCTGGGTTATTAAACATCCCACAAGAGTTCCGCCAGTTTACTATTACTTGGTACTTTGAATTTAGCTCAGCTGCTGATGACTTCAAACTCTACACTGCTGGTTCAGATATTGATGAAGTTTCTGGTGCTGTTAACTTAGAATCTGGTGAAGCTATCGTCAGCTATAAAGTTACACTACAAACTCTATCATTTGCTGGTGCCGTCATTGACTTCTGTGTTCTTGAATACGTTGCTTTCCAATGGACCGTTGGTGAAAGCTTCTATATCTTTTACACAGGTGATTTACTATCAGGTGTTGTCCGTGTTCTCGAGCAAGCTGCTTGTGGTGTTCTTACTTTATTGGATTGCCCAGTTTATAGCACTAACGTTAACTTTGACTGTAACAATTTGTCAAATTTTGAGGAAACATGTTCAGCCACCACTACTTTATTTGATTCATCATCATCTGAAGCTTCATCATCTTCCTCTGCTTCAAGTGCTGAATCATCTAGTGCCTCTTCAACTGATGCTTCCTCTGCTGCTTCTTCAGATGCTTCCTCTGCTGCTTCTTCAACTGATGCTTCCTCTGCTGCTTCTTCAGATGCTTCCTCTGCTGCTTCAGATGCTTCATCAGGTGCTTCATCAGCTACTTCAGGAGCTTCCTCTGCTACCTCTTCAGGAGCTTCCTCCGAAGCTTCTTCTGCATCCGGATCATCTGCAGAACCATCTACTGCCACTGATATTGAAACTGTCACAACTGATATTGGTATCACTACTACTCTAGACAGTCTATGTGATGTTGCATCAGGTGTTACTACCCTACAAGATCAAACTTTAAGTTATGTTTATCAAGTTACTGCTGAAACTATTACCTCAAGCACTGGACTATTAAACATACCTCAAGAGTTCCGTCAATTCACCATAACTTGGTACTTCGAGTTCAGTTCTGCTGCCGATGACTTTAAAGTCTATGTCGCTGGCTCTGACATCAGTGAACCTACTGGTGTGGTTAACTTAGAATCAGGTGAAGCAATTATCACCTACACTGTGTCATTGCAGACCTTGTCTTATGCTGGTGCCATCATTGATTTCTGTGCATTAGAATACGTTGCCTTCCAATGGACTGTTGAGGAAAACATCTACCTGTTCTATACTGGTAGCTTGTTATCAGGAACTGTCCGCGTTTTGGAACAAGCTGCTTGTGGTGTTTTAACTTTATTGGACTGTCCAATCTTTAGTACCAACATTGCCTTTGATTGTGATAGCTTTGAAGCTTTTGAAGAATCATGTTCTTCGAGTACCACCTTGACTGAATTGGTTGATTCATCATCCTCAGCATCTTCATCGGAATCTGCCTCCGATGCTTCATCCTCAGCTTCATCCTCAGCTTCTGCCTCAGAATCTGCCTCCGATGCTTCATCCTCAGCTTCATCCTCAGCTTCTGCCTCAGAATCTGCCTCCGATGCTTCATCCTCAGCTTCTGACTCAGCTTCTGATGTTTCATCCGCTTCAGATTCAGCCTCCGATGCTTCATCTTCTGGTTCAGCTTCTGATGCTTCATCCGCTTCTGCTTCCGACTCAGCTTCTGATGCTTCATCTTCTGCTTCTGCTTCCGACTCAGCTTCTGATGCTTCATCTGCTTCCGACTCAGCTTCTGCTTCTGACTCAGCTTCTGATGCTTCATCTGCTTCCGACTCAGCTTCTGATGCTTCATCTGCCTCAGACTCAGCTTCTGATGCTTCATCTGCTTCCGACTCAGCCTCCGATGCTTCATCTTCTGCTTCTGCTTCCGACTCAGCCTCCGATGCTTCATCTTCTGCTTCTGCTTCTGACTCAGCTTCCGATGCTTCATCTTCTGCTTCTGCTTCTGACTCAGCTTCCGATGGTTCATCTTCTGCTTCTGCTTCTGACTCAGCTTCCGATGGTTCATCAGCTTCTGCTTCAGCCTCTGCTTCAGACTCCGCTTCAGATTCATCAGATGCTTCTTCTGCTTCATCTACATCATATCCAACACCAGTTATTGTTGGCTACTTCCAAGATTCACAACCACACTGGGAGATTAGAGTACCAGGTGGTTTAGGTCCATGGACTTCTGTCGAAATTTCCGGTGAGAACCCTGGTGATGCTTACGTTTTCAACAATGTTGAGTTGACTGTTGATGATGAGCCTGTCACTGCTTCTTCTAGCTCCGTTCAAGATACTGCTTACGTTGCCACTTACGACCAACCTATTGATGAATCATCTACTTTAGTTGCTCAATTCTATGCCACTAAGACTGGTCCATCTCCATTTACTAACAATGCTGTTGTTACTGTTGTTCAAGCTGATGGTAAGAGATTAGTCAAGAGAGCTACTTTGACTTTTGAGTTAACTAATACCTTGAATGAAGATGCTTCATCAACCGGAACTACTGTCACAACCGTTCCAGATGACTACACTACTACTTACATTGATTCTGATGGATCAACTGATACTGGTATTGTCTCATTCTACCCAACTACAGAATCTGACGGTGACTTCGCTACTGGTACTACAACTTACCCATTAACTGTCCCATCTCCATACACCACTACCTACACTGATTCTGATGGATCAACTGATACTGGTATTGTATCATTCTACCCAACTACAGAATCTGACGGTGACTTTGCTACTGGTACTACAACTTACCCATTAACTGTCCCATCTCCATACACCACCACCTACACTGATTCTGATGGATCAACCGATACCGGTCTTGTTTCATTCTACCCAACTTCAGATTCTGATGGTGATTTCGCCACTGGTACCACAACTTATCCTTTGACCGTTCCATCACCATATACAACTACATATGCTGATGAATCTGGCTCATCAGAAACTGGTTACGTTTCTTTCTATCCAACTACTGATTCAGAAGGTGACTTTGCCACTGGTACTACTACTTATGATATCGAAGTTTTCACTGTCACTGACATTAAGAGTAACGTCCAAACTTTAACCGTTACAGTTCCATGTGAGACTAAGGTAACATCAGATAGCGAAGGTAACGTCAAGACCCAGGTTATCACCAAGGTCGGTACTACCAATACTGCCGGTGAAGCAACTACTGTTACTTCCACAGCTGAAATACAAGTTAAAACTGTTACAGAAAACGGTAAAACTTCTACTGTCACTGTGACTGTTCCTTGTGAAGAAGTTGCCACTGAAGTCTCCACTGAAACTTACACATCTGCTGGTGAAACTTTCACCACTGTTATTTCAAAGACTGTCACCGTTCCAGCTTCTACCGGTGCTTCTACTGGTGCTGTTAAGACTTCTGTTGTTGCTTCAACTGAAACTTACACTTCAGCTGGTGAAACTTATACCACTGTTGTTTCTAACACTGTCACAGTTCCAGCAACTACTGCTGCAACAGGTTACACTGTCGTTGAATCTACAGAGGTATACACTTCAGCCGGTGAAACTTACACCACTGTTGTTTCTAAAACATCCACTGTTGCAGCTGAAGGTTCTACTACTGCTGCTCCAGTTGCAGGTGAAAGCACTTTAGCTACTCAATCAACTTCAGGTGCTGATGTTACTTCAACTGTTGCATCTGTTTCAAACTTTGAAGGTGCTGCCTCCAACATTGGTGCTAGAAGCTGGATCTTCTCATTAATGTCTCTACTATTCGTTTTCACATTTTGAATCATCTAGCCAAGTCCTTATTTAATTTATGACTGGATTTCTCCCTACATTAATGACACCTTTATTCTACTTATAAATTTCAGCAAAGTGATCACTTTCTTCGGTGATTCTCATAATTTGATTCCATTTCGAATCCAATTTGGCTGCACTCTTTGATACCATCATCAACATCATCATCACCATCATCATCATCATAATGTCATTCCCCATTATATTCGAACTATGTAAGACCCTATAAGGGATCTTCACTTGAGTGATTTTTACCTTGTCATTTGATTTATATAGATACTAATTTCAGCTCTTCAAACTTCACGTTCTTGTGAAATTAATTTGGGATATCCGTTTTAACTGAATTTTTTTGTCTTGTAGTGATAGCTAAAGATGTCTTTATTGTAACAACTGTAATAGTACCTGTTTCCACAGGTTTTTATATTACTCTTTATTTAATCAATACAATTGGTTGGTATGTGACTCGGCTATCTCGTTAAATTCTAGACTCTGCCCGAAAAGGTTAAGATATCTGACTCTTGATTTTGCAGATCTTGGAGTTTTTCTTTTGATTCACTTTTCAGGAAAATGAGAGCGAAAAGATTTATGAATATAAATGATAAGACTCGCGTGGTAGCGTGTACCATGTGTTTGTTCCACGTTGCTGTGGAATCGTAAGGTAATTGACACTGAAAATGGTAGAGGAAGTCTTTACTGGAATAGATGAGTTACCTCAGCCCGGTCAATATAGAGTGGCTAAAGATTTGATCTCTGGTACCATTGGTGGTATTGCTCAAGTTATAGTGGGTCAGCCGTTCGATACTACCAAAGTACGGCTCGCTTCTGATACGACTGGGAAATATAATGGCACAATTGATGTTGTGAAGAAACTTTTACTAGAAGGTGGTCCAAAGGCTTTCTATAAAGGTACCCTAACGCCTCTTATTGGGGTTGGTGCTTGCGTATCTATCCAATTTAGTGTCAATGAGTACATGAAAAGAGTTGTATTCAAAAATAAAAAAGACCTAAAGAGTTATCAATACTACTTATCTGGTTCTGCAGCTGGTCTTGCAAACTCTGTGATAGCCAGTCCAATTGAACATATTCGTTCGAGATTGCAAGCTCAAGTTGGATCTAGTTTAGGTCCTCTAGCGTTAATTAAAACTATTTATGCTAAATCTGGGTTCACTGGATTAATGAGAGGGTTCCTTCCAACTTCGATTCGTGAAGCCCATGGTATGGGTATGTATTTTCTGACGTACGAGTATCTTGTTAAAAGAGACACGGTGAAGAATAAAATAGATAGAACTGAAGTTCCAGGTCATAGATTATGTTTATACGGTGCAACTTCAGGGTATGCCCTTTGGTTAACTGTATATCCGATAGATTTTGTCAAGTCCAGATTGCAAACGGATTCTTTAGACAATCCAAGGTACAAGGGTATTAGAGACGTTATACGTGCTACTTGGAGGATAGATGGTATCAAAGGGTTTTTTAGAGGGTTCACTCCAACAATCTTGAGAGCTGCCCCTGCCAATGCTGCTACATTTTATGCATTTGAGCTTGCCATGAGAGCACTCGGTTAAGATAGATGAAAGTGAGCGCAAACTTTCAATTACTCATAACAGTCTTTAAAGTATAGATTTCGTTCAAATTTTTTTCAAAATTAGTTCAATAATCATTTTATCTGTAGTGATATCAAGTTTGTATTGATTATGTATTATGAGTCGTCCTCTAATCGTCTAAGTAGATAGTCTACTTCGACTTTTTTTGTTAGTGGAATCACCCAATCTTTGTAGATCCTGGCTAAATACTCTGGACTGACCTTGCTTCCTTGCTTCAAAACAGGATCAGTACCGTATGCTTTCCCCTTTTCAATTAATCTCTCCAAAATTTTCGCTTCAACAGCAGAGTTTGTTATAGCCTCTTCAATACCTTTAACATCCTTTTCTTTAATCAACTTAGTATAGTGTTCCCTATCTGATAAAAACTTGGCCTCAGCGACAAATTTACCAAAATGAATTCTTCTCGATAGTGCTTGCAAGTTGTCAATGTCAACGGTGGTACAACTTCCCAAACTTTCCGGACGTTCTCCTTCACCACCACTAATTAGTGGAACTATGTCTTTGATATAGTTTTCCTTGATTAGATCATTGATGTTGACTTCATCAGAATATGATGCTAGAATTTTTGGATAGTTAATTGGTGGTAAAACAGGATCTAAAATTTCATTTGGAAAGAACGGAAGTTCATCAGGAGATTCGAACCTTCTCATTTGTGACTGAACCTTTTCAAGACTAAGTAAAGAGTAGTCTAGGAACGACCCATTAAAATCTGGTAATTCAAACTTATTGTTCTGATAAACCGATGGTGAAGTCAAGAACTGAGATCTTTCTATAAAGTTGAAAATGATGGTGTCCTCCATACGAACAAGTACATCTCTAATGTTCTGCAAGTTCAGCACCGCGTCTTTGTTTAGGAAATCCATGGTGACGATCCAATCAGGACTATATATGCCTTAATACTTATAACTATCAAGGCTCTTATTGTCAGAACCTGAGAAGTTGATGGCCCAAGTTAGTTATAGGCCCTGACCCAAAACTGAACGATAAAAAAAAAACATTTCAGGGCCCAATTTCGGGGAGAAGTGAGCTCAGACCTAAGTCCGCGAACGCGCCTTAGAGATACTTTAGCGATCGCTAAAACTAGAAGCTTTTAGATAAAGAAGGAAGGATATAGAATAATTATACGAAGTTAGGTAAAGTCATCAAGCGTGCTATTTAAAAGTGCAATCTCATAAAACATATCAGTGTATATAAATGCTTTGTAGACTGAATTTCTTCTCTAGTTTCGTGAAATTCTGTACTATTTATAACCTTTCCCCAGTAGAGAGACCTAATCCAATTCATCACCCATTACCTCTTTTATTATGTGCTCGTTCTCTCGAGCACTTTTATCTAGTCTTTCCTTATCAGAGTAAAGACTGAATGTTCTAAACCACAGAAATCTCCTGATTCTGGATACCCTGGAATCATCAAGACCATAATTAGTATAAGCAAGTCCAAGCCTATATTCAGAATCATCGTGCACTTTTCTCTTCTCCAACAAATTCTGTTCCACATTCTCCAGTATGAACCATCCTTGAACAGTTGTTGTCACAACCATTACTAGTATAATTACACCTAGAACTTTCATTTTTTCTTGTTTCATGGCAGGATCATTCATATTCTTTAAATTCTGATAATCTTCCCAATTTCCCGCACTCCAATAGGCATGATCGTTAAAATTTGGATTGTGATAAGTATTTGTAGTAGCATAAGCATATTTAGCTTGCGTATTCAAATCTGCATCGAGTGAAATATTTGAAGTGTTCCAGCCTGTTTTAAATCTGTCATATATGGCTCTTTTTCTACTATCTCTCAATAGTGAGTATGCTGTTGTTATCATTTGAAATCTCTCGCTCTTATGGGTATCACTCAAGTCCTTCCCACTGTGATCAATTAATCTTTTGTTTGTTGAAATATCAGGATGATATATCTTAGCAATTTTGAAATATTGCTGCCTCAATGAGCTATTACTAAACGCCTTTTCATCTATGTTCAATACCTCATATGGGGTTGGATTCTTATGTAGTGGCCACTCTTTGTGATGAAAGAAAGAATCACCATGATTGTCGTTGAATACAGAAGCATAACCCCTGCTTACAATGCCGGATCTCCTGAGATTTGAACAACCAACACACCTTGAATACTTGCTTACTTGTTTATATATAGCAACTTGGTGATCGGGTAGTCTAACTAGAGTGCCTCCAAACATCTCCTTTGTACCTTACGATGATCTCGCTCTTCAAATGATATGCCTCAATAGACAATGGGTTATGTTGGGTCTTTGATAAGTTGAAGAACTGTATTCAACTCACAGCAATTTCTTTTTGAGATCTAACACTCTAAAATTATAAGGGTGTACAAAACGATAAAAGGCAAAAAAAATGGCAAGGTTGAAAAAGAATTATGGTTTCTACAGCAACTTTTTTATTTTTTTTTGTGACACATTTTTTTCTCTTTGTTCCAGTTTTTGTTCCTTTTTTTGTGGAGCTTTTGACTACTTCAAATTTCTCCAAGGTTTTTACCACAAAAAGCTAGCGCAAAGAATTATGAGAGAGGTATGCTCTCAGAGCCTTTTTGAATAATGTGAAATTGAAGGTTCACCACCTATTTTAATAGCATAAAAAGATATCTTGTAACTTGGTCTGTTAATCTTTTTCAATTTAATTGAAAAAATTCTATTGAGCTTGTACTGATTAGTGGTTGAGATTGCGTAAACTGATGCTATAGAAGAAGTGGTGCTAATTAGCTGTTTTCAATCTAGGATGACTCATATATTGAACAACAATACCAATCTTAGCAACCTACAAGCAACTTCTTCAAGGAAAAATGCCCCACTGAAGTTAACAAAGTCTGGTTACTCAGTTTATGAAAAGGCAAATTTTTACATAGATTCAAGATTTCACATCCAAAGTATATTAGGTAAAGGATCATATGGTACAGTTTGCTCTGCTGTAGATTTGACAAATAAAGATAAACCGGTTACTATTGCCATCAAGAAAGTTTCAAATATTTTTACTAAAGATGTGCTATTAAAAAGAGCCATAAGAGAGCTTAAGTTGATGAGATTCTTTAAAGGTCATAAAAATGTATATGATATTGAATACTCTTGTCTTTTGAATTTTTTTTTTTTTTTTTTTTTTTTTGAAATTATTATTTTACTAACAGCAGATGATAGATTATCAACCTACTTGACTTGGATCTTGTTTATTGCACTCCATATGATGGTTTGTATTGTTTTCAAGAATTGGCAGATTATGATTTAGCTAGGGTGATCCATTCTTCAGTACAATTTTCAGAATTTCATATCCAAAATTTTTTATATCAAATCCTATGCGGGTTAAAATACATTCATTCTGCTGATGTTATACATAGAGATTTAAAACCTGGTAATATATTGGTCAACATTCAAGGAAGTTTGAAAATTTGTGATTTTGGGTTAGCTAGAGGTATTTCTCCAAAATATTTGAAACCAAAGCCAAATGCTATTACCAACTATGTTGCTACAAGGTGGTATAGAGCACCGGAGTTAATCTTAAGCAGAAGAAATTACTCCAAAGCCATTGACATGTGGGCAGTTGGATGCATTCTTGCTGAACTATATGGAAGAAGACCTTTGTTCATTGGTAATGATCAAATTCATCAGGCTACTGAAATTTTGAAAGTGTTGGGAACCCCATCAAGAGAAGTAATTTTAAAATATGGGACAAGTTTGGCTTGGGACTTGTTCAGCCCACCAAATCCTCAATATAAGCCTATGCCATGGCCAGAAGTATTTCCTTATGCTTCAACAAATGCGCATCATCTTTTAGATAAGCTTTTATGCTGGGATGCTAATCAAAGGTATAACATTAACGAGGCCATTTCACATCCATTTATAAAACCATTGAGGGAAATAAATGAAGAGTCCGTTGCACCAGATATATTTGATTTTAGCTTTGAAAGTAGAGCAATAAGTTTAAATGACTACAAGATTTTAATACATGAAGAGGTTGATAGGTTTAAAACAGAAAGGGTTGGGAACTCGTTTAAGGACAATAAAGGGATGCTATCCATATAACAATTACTGTTCAAGTTTTAATATACTCAAAAAACCAAGATTTCTTCTGCCTGTAGCTCAGAATACTGTGGAGTAGTTTGATTTTGGTGATGTGTGATGGAATTAAATTAGACTAGTGATTTTATCATATACTCTGGTGCCCGTACCGAGGGCCGCACGAATATTCGAATCCGCACTTAAAACAATATCTTTTTGCCTGTGATACTTTAGGTGTATATATGGATTTTAACAGCATTTTCACCAATGAAGGAGAAATAGTTAGAGTCATACTTTGTTCTTTATTTTGAAAGCTCTTTATAATAGTTAGAAATGGGTGCAGAAATATCGCTGATGGCGCCTACCGCGCCTTCAATTGCCACATCAGCGTATATTGATGTACTGGATCAAATACAGTACAGGAAGCAGATTGGATCATCAAGATTCTTAAAGACAATAAAGGCCAACGATTCCAATGGAGCTGTTGTTATAAAGCTATTCATAAAGCCAAATGACGGCTTAGATGTCAGCCACTGGGGAAGAATTTTACAGACTCAAAAGGACAAGTTGAGCGACGTGCCCAATGTTTTGCCATACTCGAAGATTATTGAAACTGACAGGGCAGGTTATCTAATACGGCAATTTATCAAGACTAACGTTTATGATAGAATTAGTACTAGACCATTCTTAGAAGAAGTTGAAAAAAAATGGATTGCATTTCAATTACTAAGCTCGTTGAACGAATGTCATGAAAGAGGTGTATATCATGGTGATATCAAAACCGAAAACATTTTGGTAACTTCGTGGAACTGGATTCAAATTAGCGATTTTGCTCCTTTCAAACCAATTTATCTACCAGAGGATAACCCGGGAAACTTCTCTTTTTACTTTGATACTTCGCAGAGGAGAATTTGTTATTTGGCACCAGAGAGATTTTTAAGTCATGATGAAGTGAAAGAGGATCAGAGTAAACGATACCAGGGATTAACACCAGAGATGGATATTTTCAGTTTAGGTTGTGCAATTGCTGAGATTTTCCTTGAAGGTTCTCCAATATTCAGCTTATCGCAACTCTATAAATATAAGAGAGGGGAGTATTATCCGAACTTGAGTGGTATTGCAAATGATTCCATTCGAGAACTGATCGAAGGTATGATAAGCTTGGAACCAAAGGATAGACTGTCTGCCAAGGAATACTTGTCCAAGTTTAGAGGATCAGCATTTCCTGAAAACTTTTATAGCTTTTTGTATGAGTATTTCAAAAGCTTTAACGAAAGTTCGCCTTTGGATTCTGTTCAAGAATGTGACTTGAGAATAGAGAGACTGCATGCTGATTATGACAAAATTTCCTACTTCTTAAATTACAAGTATTCTTTTGAGGAGAGCCAACTCAAAAGTACAGTCGATTCTAGCTTTGATACTATAATACCTTTGACATTATCTCTTCCTGGTGTACCCAAAAATTATCAACTTCTTTCAACATCGAAGGTGAACAACAATAATGACGATAGTGCTCTGATTGTATTGAGTTTTATATTCACAGCATTGAGAAACGTGAGTCAAGAAAACTCTAAATTACAAGGTCTTGAGCTTATTTTAGCCTTATCCGAAAGAATTTACGATGAGGGTAAATTGGATAGATCTTTACCTTACATTATCGCGCTACTAAACGATACTTCATATAACGTCCAAGCTGCTGCTTTGAAGACGTTGACTCAATTACTATTACTTGTGGATGCAATTCGTCCTGTCAATGTTCTCATATTTTCAGAGTATATCATTCCTCGCCTATCAACTCTCTTGAGTAAGGCTAGTCCACATGTTCGAATTTGGTTCGCTATATGCTTACCATATCTAGCTCAAACATCTCTAAAATTTTATGAAATGGCTGTCATACTAAGATCAAACGTGCTGGATAACTCTATTGATCCAGAAACTGAAAATGGTGGTATTGTCACTAGTGGGATGTTTGATATATCTAAAGAAACACTCTCTGCTGACTTCGAAAGCTATACGATCTCCCTGTTAACAGATCCGGAGACGACAGTAAAGATTGCACTGCTAAGACAAATTCTACCACTGTGCTCCTTCTTCGGTAAGGAAAAGACCAATGATTTAATTTTAAGTCACTTGATCACCTACTTGAATGATAAAAGTTCACTGTTAAGAATTGCGTTTGTCGAGTCTATAGTTGGCCTATCCATCTATGTCGGGACTACTAGTTTGGAGCACTATATCTTGCCATTATTGGTCCAAACGCTCTCCGATCCAGAAGAATTGGTTGTCATCAAGGTGTTGCATGTTTTTAAGGATTTGCAAGTTTTGGGTCTAATCAAAAGAGAGTTCATTTGGGACTTGTTGAAAACTATTTCAAAGTTAATCCTACATCCTAACGAATGGATCAAACAAGGTGCACTATCGCTAATAGTCCATATTGCAAACGATCTTTCGTCCGCAGACTTGTACTGCATGCTTTACCCTATAATCAGGCCTTATATCGAATACGATGTAACAGACTTTGGTTGGAATAGCTTGTATTTAGTCTGCAAAAGACCGTTATCAAGATCGGTGTATAATTTGGTATCAACCTGGTCGTTAAGGGCCGAGAAGACACTGTTTTGGCAGCAAAACTCGAATTCTTCCATAGATGTTTTTGGTAATAGAGGAGTTGACTTCACTTCATCAAGCCTGTCAGAATCCAAATATACCAAGTCACATTCCATAAATTTTGGTAAACAGGATATACCCCTATCCCAAGAAGACAAGAGTTGGGTAGATAGGCTAATAACTTCCGGATTGAATGAGAGTGAACTTTGGAAAGTTGCTGATCTTAGAGAATATATTTATAGGGTTTCCAGGTTATCATTCAGAACTAGTTCGAAAGGAAATGATAACGTCAATGTTGGAATTCAACAACTTGGGGCACTACCAAGAAATGTATTTTTCGATACAAAATATCAACAAGCACTGGCCATCAGTGAGGATACGATAGATGATAACGAAGGTTTTACTGACGATAGACTTAACGGGCAAGAAGAATTGGAGCTAAGTGGAAATGATAAATCTGACCAACCAACTGAGACAGATCCAATACCTACTATTTCAGATGACTTTACTAGGTCGCTAATGATAAGTGGACCAAAAGCCTCACCGTCTATAATGACAAATGATGAGAACGCATATGGGGAGCTAGAATCGTCCTTCCAAGAAACAAGAGTTGGATCAACCCGTGCTAAGGTGCCATCACCAAAACAGGGCCTTTCAACAATTGTTACTAATAGCTACAATGGTAAAGATCCATACATCATAAAGTTTTTGAATAATGTAACATTTGAACCATCACTAGAGGAATTCGAAGAGTTCAGTCAAAGTGTTAAGCCTGATGACCTTGTTATAGCCAAATCTTGGTCTCCGAAGGGCGACTTGATATCTCATTTGAAGGAACACAAGTCTAGTATCAATTCGATTGCAGTTTCCCCAGATCATGAGTACTTCGTTTCTGGTGACGATTCAGGTAATTTGAAACTATGGAACACTTCCAAATTAGAGAGAAATGTTACGAACTCGAGTGTTCTCTCGATTGAATTGAATAGCTCGATAACTAGTGTTAAATTTATGATTAATCACAACTGTTTTGGGGTGGCTACTAAAGATGGGTTTATTAGAATTTTGTCTCTAGACTTTGTCAAAAAGAAAAATCAGCCTAGAGTGGTTGACAAAATGACTATTATAAGAGAGAAAAAGCTTCAAGATGAATACATTAGTGATTTTAGCTTTGGGAATAAACGTACAAACAAGATTCTCTATGCTGTCACCACATCATCTGAAATAATAGTTATTGACATAAGAAATCTGGATATTAGGTCCAGACTATCGAATAAACCTTCTCATGGACTCATTACATCTTTCGCACTCGACACCGAGGATAACTGGCTTTTGATAGGTACATCTAAAGGAGTTCTAGACTTATGGGATATGAGATTTCAAGTGCCATTGAGGAGTTGGAGGTTCAAAGCAGGTTACAGTATCAAAAAGGTCCAATCTTGTTCAAATGGATTTCACCTAAATAGAAAGAAAGGCAGATTTGTTTCCATAGTTGGTGGCACTGGAGATTCAGATGTCATAATTTTTGACATTAGCACCGGTAACTGTCGTGAGATCTTCACACAATCCGCCTCCAAGAATAACTTTGATAAATTTAGTGTTATTGAGCTCTCTGAATCTGATGAAGTAATGGAAATTACAAACTCTGATCGGGAGGATAGCGATGAGTCATTCACAGCTCTGAATCTTATCGAAACGCAGGTGGAAAGTAGAAAGAGATTTTGGATTATTACAGCTTCACCATCTTATGAGATTGTTCTATGGAATGTCTATTCTCCTGAGGATTCTAAGACGGTTTCGAAATCTGGAATTTCCAAGAACAGCGAGTACAAAAATGGGCAAGTTCCAAGCTATTCATCGTCTCAAGTTAATCCAAGCCTTAGAATAATTTCAGAGAAATATTCATCTGAGGCAGAATACAATAGGGTCGATTCGTCTAACAAGCGAAAGAAAAGTAAAGGATTGTTATCCGAGGAACAAGAACAATTGATGAAGTCTCATCATGACGTTATTACAGACTTTGCTTTAATCTTGAAGCCAAATGCTATGATAGTATCGGCTGACCGAAGTGGAGTCTTGAATATCTATAGGTAGGACTATCGCCCAAGGAAGACATAGCAAAATAACCTTTTAGACGATTAATAAAACACTAATTGCCTCTTCGTTTTTGTCGTTACCATAAATATGTAGATTATGTATATGGTTCGGAGCACAAGGAAGAGATTCGGTTTTTTTTTCCTTGCTTATTTCCGAACCTCGAAAATGGATCTTGATTAGTTTTTTTTGTCATTGCTTTGTAATAATTTCTTTCAAACCTTTCGATAATCATAACAAGCATCACTATCTATTAAATTACCAACTAAATCAGCAAAACAAAAAGGGTAAGTTAATCTTAATGGTAAATGAAGGTATACGACTTTAACGAAGCATGGAAAAAATGAACGCTTTAGGTCTATCTTTGAGCTGTTCCCAATTTGATTACTTTCTAATTATATAAGCTTGCTTATCAAAGAAAAACAAACAAAGGGATTAGGTAATGACAAGAGCAGAACTTCAACAATGAAATCTGGAGAAGGAGCGCATATACGTTTGTACCAAACAGCATAATCAATTAGTCTTGAGTGTTGAGCGATTTTCTTTACTGTTTCTGATGTAATTCGTTTGTTCTGTGTTGTCGTGATTGTCTTTATGACTAATTAAAGGGGTGTTGAAGTAAATTATACTAACAGATGAGCTATAAATAGTGAACTAAAGATGAGTAACCAACAAAATTACTGGCCAGAAGACAAAAAAAGAGGTAAGTTTGAAACTTCAACCCATACCTGAGGTTCTTTCCATTTTACTAACTTCTATATATATTTTAGGTATTGAAGAGCAAATCGATCCAAGCTTTAGTAGAGAAGCTTTACAACCTATAAATCAACTTGCCCAATCAGATGCTAATCAACTAGTGCAAGCTCAGCAAGAAAATCAGCAACAAAGTGAAGAACCATTTGATGTTGCAGTAGCAGCAGCAGCAGTCTCAGCTGATAATCAGTCCAACCCTAGCAGTACAGGCAATGAAACTAAAGATGGTGATGACGATGAGAGTCCATTAAGTCGTAATGGAAGAGCATTGAATAATACTAAAAGAGCTGCTCAAAATAGAATGGCTCAAAGGGCATTTAGACAACGTAAAGAAGTCTACATCAAAGAATTGGAAGAAAAGGCCAAAGAAGTTGAAGGATTGAAGCAAACCATTGAAGCTCTGAAAAATGAGAATACACAGTTGAGAGACTATAGTCTTGCCTTACAAGCCAGATTGATCGAACAACCAGATGTCCCAACACCACCTGTGGTATTCACAACTAGAGGTGGTGCTAAAAAAGATTAACAACATCTGTCGATGTACAACGGTTTATTCTTGTTACTGTTTCTGCTCGAACTATAGTGCTGTGGTATTATAGCTTCATGTTTTGAATTTTCCGACCACATGATGAGATTGATCTTTTATTTTTTTCTCCATCATTGTGTCTTTGTTTACTGTTCACTATGTTCCAATTATGTATTATTTTATTTAGCTCCTATGATATTCTTTTATTACCAAACATACATAAGTATTTGCATGTGAAGATTTGTAGTGTTTCGATTCCATCACACTGATTTTGAAGCAACACACAATAATGCTTTGCCTTCTGGAGCCTGATTGATTTATGATTGATATTGTTGTTGTTGTTGTGACGTTTTAAATGGAACTTTCTATGCATGCCTGTTTTTTTTTTCCATTACATTCGCCAACAGCAATTAGCAAAGCCTCGGGGGACGGTTTCACCGAAATTTCATGATTAGCAATTTTTAGGGTTGCTATAAACAGGCTTGCAGCTTGTTTTTACTTGTCACCATTAAAAATTTGCTATATACATCATAATAATCTTGTGCCAAAATATTTCCCTGACGTTTTAGGTTTAAAAATGACTTTATTGTGCAAACAAAGAACCAGGGTTTTTCGTTATGAAATTGTTCAAGACCAAAAAAGTGTTTTATATTATAAATAGCAACTGAAATCTTCTTATTTTATACCAAGATTGATATAGTACTAAGATTCATTACCCAATATAAGCAAATACCTAGATATATAATTACATACACATCATGATTTTTGTCAACTGGATTATTAAATACGTCTCTCAAAGAGTATGTTAATGTTAAATTGCTTATTGCAGAAGTAAATACTCGGGTTTATCATACTAACAATTTCAAATCTTTCATAAAGGTCTTTAGAGAAAATCAGTGGAATAGATTTGGTGCAGAAGATCCATACTATGAAGAAGTAAGTATCCAAACTACAAAAAAGTGGACCTTTACAGAAAATATACTAACCCACTTCTTTCTTTAGTACGAGATTGAACAACGTTCCTTTTTTGGTAAGACCTCTCTGAAGAAGGTCAAAAAACCAAGAACAGCACCACCTGGTATCTCATCAAACGATAACGCTATATTGAGAAAAGTAGTCAGAAGAGCATACCATCTGGACATGCTTTTCAATGTTGCTGGTTATCGTATTGGTTGGAATGGTATAATCGGATTTATTCCAATTGTAGGTGACGTTGCTGGTGTTTTGTTGTCATTGCTGTTGTTAAAGACTGCTCGTGAGGTTGACGGAGGCCTACCTATTGAACTTCAAATAAAATTCATTGGTAACATTTTAATTGACTTCTTGATTGGTTTAATTCCAATCGTTGGTGATATCATCGAAGTGTTGTATAAGGCCAATTCAAGAAATGCCTTATTGTTGGAGAAACATTTGGAGTTGAAATCCAAGATAGCTCTAGGAATATTGAGCCCTAATTCGGATACCACACCAACGACCGAAGAAGCATTGACCATCAGCGATGATGATTACAGCGATACTACAATTGACCAGGGTATTAATGGTGATTCCATTGCATTGAAGGCACCTTCTAAATCAAAACACAATTCTAATGATGCACAATTACGTGCAAGACAAGCTCTTGGTCAAGATCCATTACAAGCTGACAACACATTCAGAACCAGAACACTTTCAAAGTAGTTAGGACTTCTTATAACAATTGATACATTTTAATCAAACACTTATAACTGCTTTTGTATCCTGTATCTTTTCTTTGGCTTTGTGTATTTGTAGTTTGATGTAAAAGCTGTAACAGAAAGAGGGATACTGATTACTCACAGGCCTAGCTTAGCTCTCATAAAGCCTCTACTTTATCATAGGCTATGTTAGCTTCGTATTAAATATCTAGTTGGTAAAACTAGACTATCGCTAAAATAGGTAATATTACTAATTGGGATATTGTTTGAACATTTGATTTTTTTTTTTTTGATTTTTTAGATTCTCCAAAGGATAGAAAAATGTCATATGAAAATGTACACAAATCAATAATCAACAACTATCTTCAGAACAGCAACAAGATTATTGTGCGTTGTCAGTTAATATGGATACAGCTGCTACCCTTGACCAATACACTCAGGACATCTCAAATCTTCCCGCTGAGCTTCAACATTTGCTCGCGGAACTTGGAACAAATGACTATAATCTCTATGAGACAAGAAAGAAGATATCTCAAAAGGATTCAGCTATACATAAGTTTATTAAGCAACATGGGTCTCTAACTAAAAATCCAAAGGAGAATCAACTGTATCCCAAGATACGAGAAGATTTCAAGAAGGCAGAACAAGTACAAAAGGAAAAATGTATAACGGCGAATACTGCATTGTTTTTAATTACTAAACATTTGATGAAGTTGGAAGCTGATATGGAGAAATTGAGATCGGAAGGATTATTAGTGACAGATGACTTGGAGATTGACCTGGATGAAGACTTCTTCTCTAGTAGAGCTACTTCAAGAGGTGCCACTGCTGGTTTAGCAAATACTGTAACTCCGACAACATATACCACTAATGGTAGATCAGGTGGAACGTTGGATTCTGCAACTCCTAGTGCTTCTATACCAAGTGCAAGTAGTTTATCAGGTGCTGTTGGTACTTCTGTTGGTGCTAGCACTACTAACAACTCCAATACCGCTGCAAATCCAAAGAAATATACAAAGAAGAATGTCTCCAAAGCTTCTACACCTGGCATCTCAGGTGTTACTAAGAGTCTGAAAAGAGCCAGAAATGAAGATTCGAAAACTCCAGAACCTAGTATTGTACCGAATAACACTTCATCTATACCTGCTTCAACTTTGAAAGCAAGCACTAATAAGATACCTAAATTGGAACCTACATTGGTACCAAGTCAATCTCATGTTGGAGATACCAGTACGAATGCAGATGAAGATAAAACATTATATTGCTTTTGCCAAAACGTTTCCTTTGGTGAAATGGTTGGTTGTGATAATGATGATTGTAAATATGAATGGTTCCATTATGAATGTGTTGGATTGAAAGAACCACCAAAGGGGAAATGGTACTGTACAGATTGTTTAGAAAAAATGAAGACGAAAGAGACAAAGAAAAAAAGAAAGATATAATGTGTTAAACCTTTTTTTTCAAGATTAATGAATAATGTGATGTGATAACTACAGATTTTCGTAAGACACCCAAAGCTATTAGCATTAGTTTGTAGTCTGAAGCTATATATTAAATGTTTAGCTTAATAGCCATAGCAAAGAACCTTGGAATAAAAATGCATAGAAAAACAAAAAATAATTTGTGTTTTTCAATGACTTATTGTTCAAAGTTTGAGCTGAATTACTTATTCCACCAAACAAATTAAATCTAATGGCTCTTAGTTCAAAATATCCATAAGAAAGGAGCAAGTATGTATAAATAATCCAATTGACGATTCTTGAACCTGAAACATTCTTAACCAAAAGAATCAAAACAATTGGGACAAATTTGTAACCAATGTATGCTATTAAATCCCATGTCTTTGAGTTTATATTTAAAAGATATAGACCTAACTTCAGAACAGCCAAATCTAATAATAAATAAGCCAAGGTTGAGCTGGTTTTGAAGCCAAACACTTCTGGATGAAACTCGTTTCTTAAACCAGCAATAAGGGCAAGTGTCAATATATATGTGACAACCCCCATTAATGGAATATAGAAATCTGGTGCATTTTTATCTTCTAATGGAAATTCATATAGCTCAACGTTTGGATCATTACTATGTTCTACTGGGACAGTGACATCGCTTCGTCTAAAGCTTCTCGTCCAATTTTTGTTTGTAAAGGGGAACAAGATCAAGCTCAATTTTTTCAAAACGTAAGAATTGGACACTTTAAAGTAGTATTTGATATCACCAGCGGAAACATATTTGTTTAAATTTTGTTCAACAAAATGAGATCCAGCGAGCATTGCATTTTGAGTCACTTGATAGGTAACCTGGGCTCTTGGATCATTGAAAAAATCTGAAGCTGGGTTGAACCCAGCTGGATTGCCGTACTGGTGCTGTTGGTGTTGTTGTTGATGTTGTGGTGGATATTGCTGTTGAAAGCCTTGCTGGGAGTTGAAATTAGTGTTGACATTAGCGTTCGTATTAGCATTATAGCTACCGTACTGTTGTGGTTGTGACTGTGTGTGTTGCGGTTGCTGATATTGCTGTTGTGGGTAGTATTGCCCTTGTCCTTGCTGTTGACTTGGTTGAGATGCCGCCCTATTTATATAAGAGGCGCGTTGTGGTTGTGGTTGTTGCAACCTATTCTTATGCTGGAATTCCTCTTCAGCAATGAACGCATAAGGATTGGCGGACATATTCTAAGTCAGTTGAACTCGATTGTGTACTTTATATACCTTTTTTGCTCTTTGTAAGTCTTATTTAACTGCTCTTTTATGATGACAAGTTTAAACCAAATGTGTTCTTTTTCGTTGATTTGAATCAGCTGGTTATGAGCAATGTTTAAAAATACAATCACGATTTATATCACGTGACTAATGGAAAAATCGTGAAATCAACGCAGGTGTATCGGGAGTAATACTAAAGAGAACACAATGAAAAGTTAGATACTATTGAGTGTTTTTATTATGTTCAATTCAACTGTAAGTTATGCATCATTGACCATCAACATCCTTAGCTTCTCTTAAAAGCTTAGAAAGCATAGTTTATGTAATTATCTTAGTTGAAAGTTTACACAACGCTTTTCTCATATCAGCATAATCTTCGAAATCTCTGGCACGTAATCCTGTGATCAAGTATCAGTGGATCGCCTGATCTGTTCGATAGGATGTGCGCAGACATCACCATGCTCTTTTAGCAAACCTTTCAGCAATTACACCTGTCTTATCAATCATCCGGTAACGCTCTGTTACGACTGAGAATCTCTTCAATTGGTCTTGGTATATACTCACTAACTAACCCTAAGCTGTAAGAATGCGGAATTTAAAAGTCTTTTCAGAACTAGATGTATATGGAATATTCAAAACTAATGTCAATAATGATATATACTCAAAAGGGCATTGACTATTTTGGATTTTGTTTTGTCCTTGTTCTGGTGGTGAATTTTCCGATGAGCCTAAACTTCTGCTATCTATAAGAGCCAGAAGTTCTTAGCCTATTTGAACGTTTTTGTTTAAATCTCATCAAAGCTATCATTACAGAGTTTCACAAATCTTAAAATAGAAATGAATCAGAGGCTACATATTTCAAGACAAATGATAAATGCTGTATTATGATGACTACGATTATAATAGATTTTTATTTCATGGAACGCAGAATAAAAATGTTTTATCACTTACTTGACATGATTTGCTCTACTGGAAACTAATCTAGCTTGTGATTGTTTGGCCTTTAATTATTATACCTTATCATTACCGAGTTTTTTGCAATAGGTATTATCTGTTTTTAACTATTACATATCTAAATCAAGTAAAGCAGTACTCTAGTTATCTTAAGTTGATTGCTTTTCGAAATCTGTAGCAGCTTGAGTGCTTGCGAACTTTACACAACCGATTTTACGAAATAGGATTAAGTTCTTAGTATGTGTCTAATTAATGTAGCCCAAGTCAATTCCCTGTCGTAAGCATTTATCACGAGAAAAATATTAAGTTACTATAGCACTTTAGAATCATTGGTATCATTAGTGGTTGATCATTTAAATCAAGTTGAATGCTAAAATGTGTCACTTTTGAATCAACGCGTGAATTCCGTATTTCTTGGTACTTAATCCAAATCGGGAGTTAATTATCATCGCGTCAGAGTAATTGTAAGATTTACAGCCAAAGTAATTTTTATTTCATACGCGATACGCGTTTCTCTGCCAAAAAAAAAAATTCATAATTTTTTATACATCTTTAGTTCTACTCATTTGATGGCGGCAGAGCCTTGTTTCAACCTATTTGTTATATATAAACATATATTCTCATACATTAGCATTCACTCCACTTGTTCTATACTCATTACGGTAACTCGACAACAAAGAGAATATTACCAATTTAACACATTATTTATTTACATTTATTTCAATTCGTTTCATTTCGCTGCTCGAATATTCCACACTGCCTTTTTCAATACCCATTCATCTCTTCCAAGCTTTAGACATAGACACAGGTATATACACCTTAAGGTTCAATACTCATAAGTTTAATTCACCATGGGTATACCACAACAGAATGGGAAGTTTAAAGGATCCACTACAGCTAGATTTGTGAAAAATCCTGCTCCATCAGTAAAGAGAGATGCATACACGAACAATACTAAGAATAATTTCAACTTCACCAAACAAGATCCAAGGTCTAAACTAGATCAGGCAAAGAAAACAGATGAGATAGATGCGATGATGGGCTTCGAAAGATATGAAGTTGGTCCAACAAGGACAGGGTGGTTATTAAATATGCATGCAACAATTATACCCAGTAAAGACTTCATAAATGGTGTCTCTGGGGTTGATTACTACTTCCTTGATGATGACGGTGGTACTTTTAAAACTACAATTCAGTACGATCCATATTTCTTTGTCGCGTGTACCCCTGGCTTTGAAGGTGAAGTTGAAGAATATTTGAAGAAGAAACTGGAGTTGTACGTTAGAACTATAACTAGAGTATCTAAAGAAGATTTAGCCATTCCAAATCATCTAATAGGAATCAAAAAATCACTTTTGAAACTAAAGTTCCCTAATACATCCGATCTTTTCGAGGCAAAGAGAATAATTCAACCAATAGTTAAGGAGAACGAAGGGAAAAAATCAACAAAGGAAATCTATTCTGCTGTCAACACAAATTTTGGAGAAAACTATGATAATACCAAAAATGCAGAAAAACAGCTTGGTGACATATCTGAGTATATTGAAGAGATTCGTGAACATGATGTTCCTTATACCACTCGTGTTACTATTGATAAAAATTTAAGGGTTAGTAAATGGTATAATATTACCGCTGATCAGAATGATGTTCATTTTGAAGAAATACCTGAAAGAATTGAATTCGGTGATCCAGTTATTCTAGCATTTGATATTGAAACGACGAAAAGACCATTGAAATTCCCAGATAGTGCCACTGATCAAGTCATGATGATTTCTTATATGATTGATGGTGATGGGTTCCTAATAACGAATAGAGAAATCATTTCCGAAGATATTGAAGATTTCGAATATACTCCAAAGGCTGAATACCCTGGTTTATTCACTGTTTTCAATGAGGCTGATGAGAAGAGTACATTACAAAGATTTTATGAGCATATACGGGAAGCTAAACCAACCATTATTGCAACATTCAATGGTGATTTCTTTGATTGGCCATTTGTGGAGGCTAGATCATCTGTTCATGGATTAAACATGTACGAAGAAATTGGATTTGCCATTGATGCTGAAGGTGAATATAAATCCACATATTGTGCTCATATGGATTGTTTCAGATGGGTTAAAAGAGATTCTTATTTACCACAAGGTTCTCAAGGTTTAAAAGCCGTTACTACATCAAAGTTGGGATATAACCCAATTGAGTTAGATCCTGAACTAATGACACCTTACGCATACAGTAAACCGCAAATTTTGTCAGAATATTCAGTCTCTGATGCTGTTGCAACTTATTACCTTTATAAAAAAATTGTTAGTAATTTTATCTGCTCTTTGGGTATTATTGTTCCATTAAATCCTGACGAATTACTAAGAAAAGGTACCGGTACCTTATGTGAGATGCTTTTAATGGTTCAAGCTTATTCGAACGATATATTGCTCCCCAATAAGCATGTTGATCCACCTGAAAGGTTCTACAATGGTCATTTACTCGAATCTGAGACGTATGTCGGTGGCCACGTTGAATCTTTAGAAGCTGGTGTTTTCAGATCAGATATTGAAAGTGAGTTTAAGATTGACCCAACAGTTATTGACGAACTAATCGGTGATCTAGAAAATGCATTAAAGTTTAGTATAGTGGTGGAAAGTAAACAAAAAGTTGAAGATGTTACAAACTTTGATGAAATTTACAATAAGATCAAATCTGAACTACTTGACTTGAGAAATAATCCTAAGAGAAAGGAAAAACCTTTAATTTACCACGTTGATGTCGCTTCGATGTATCCTAACATCATGTGTTCTAATCGTTTACAACCAGATTCAATGAAAACTGAAAAGGATTGTGCTGCCTGTGACTTTAACAGACCAGGTAAAACGTGTGATAGAAGAATGACATGGTCATGGAGAGGTGATTTTAATCCAGCTAAGATGGACGAATACCACATGGTTAAGAGATCTCTGCAAAATGAAACCTTTCCTGCAAAGAGAGCTGATTTGCCAAAGAGATCATTTGAGGATTTACCATATTCTGAACAGGTTGCAATGACTAAAAAGCGTTTACAAGATTATTCACGTAAAAATTATCATAAAGTTAAACAAACCGAAACAGTTGAAAGAGAATCAATTATATGTCAAAGAGAAAACCCTTTCTACATTGACACTGTTAGATCTTTCAGAGATAAACGTTATGAATTTAAAGGGTTAGCAAAGGTATGGAAAAAGAAAGCTGATTCACAATCTGCAAATGAAAAGGAAGATTCCCAAAAGAGAGTCGTGTATTATGAGTCGTTACAATTGGCTTTCAAGGTTATCTTGAACAGTTTTTACGGTTATGTAATGAGAAAAGGCTCAAGATGGTATTCTATCGAAATGGCTGGTATAACTTGTTTAACTGGTGCTACTATTATTCAAATGGCCAGGGCGCTGATTGAAAGATTAGGGAGACCTTTAGAACTAGACACTGATGGTATTTGGTGTATCTTACCTAGTTCGTTTCCGGAAGATTTCACATTCAACTTGAAAAATGGTAAGAATGCTTTTGTATCATATCCATGTTCTATGTTAAACTATTTAGTCCATGAAAGATTTACAAATCATCAGTATCAAACACTAGTTGACCCAATTACAAAGAAATATGAAACTCACAGCGATAATTCTATTTTTTTCGAAGTTGATGGTCCTTACAAAGCCATGATTTTACCTACCTCCAAAGAGGAAGGGAAAGGTTTGAAAAAACGTTATGCTGTTTTCAATGATGATGGTAGTATAGCAGAACTGAAGGGATTTGAGCTGAAGAGACGTGGTGAATTACAACTGATCAAAAATTTTCAGTCTGATATATTCAAACTTTTCTTAGAAGGTGACACTCTTGAAAGTTGTTACGGTGCCGTTGCTAATGTAGCTAATCGTTGGCTAGACGTTTTAGATACTAAAGGTCAAAACCTGGAAGATGAAGATTTGATAGAGTTGATTTGTGAAAACAAGAGTATGAGTAGGAGTTTAGAGGATTATGGAACTCAGAAGTCTACTTCGATCACCACTGCTAAACGTTTAGGAGAGTTTTTAGGTGCAGAAATGGTCAAAGATAAAGGTTTGGCGGTCAAATACATTATTTCTGAAAGACCAAAGAATGCACCGGTCACAGAGAGAGCTATTCCTGTCGCTATTTTCTCTTCTGACTTAGCGGTCAAGAGAAGCTTCTTGAGAAGATGGTTGCTAGATCCTCAACTTGAAAATTTCGATCCAAGAAATATTATCGATTGGAACTATTACAAGGAACGATTGGAATCAGTTATTCAAAAGATCATTACCATCCCAGCAGCTTTACAAAATGTTGATAATCCAGTTCCTCGGGTGGCTCATCCAGATTGGCTACATAAAAGAATTATGAACAAAAAAGATAAGAAACAACAGTCCTCTTTGAGTAAATTCTTTGCCAAGTCAACTCAGAATCCAACTGATATAGTCAAAGACATGGAAGATATTGGTCGTGAGAATGAAACGAATGGAACACTACCAAAAGTTGGTAAGGTCATTTCCAAGAAACGTAAACAACGCCATCATGATACCGAAGATCCTAATGAGGAGGAGGTTTTATTATTGAATGGCAAATGTCCTTCACCAGCTGAAGACTACTCTGCATTTTTGAGATATCAGAAATTGAAGTGGAAAGTTCAAGCGAAAGCAAGAGAAACAAGAAGAAAGCTCTTTGGTGATTCAGGTGAATCAAGTCATCGATCAGCTGTTGGAAACATGGTGCGTAACCAAGCTGAAAGCTTTGTGGGTTCGACTTGGGAGGTTATACAGTATAAAATTGATTCAAATCCAGGAGACGTTAGAGCTTTTGTTTTGATAGATGGTAAAATTCAATCTTTCATATTTCATGTTCCCAAAAAAATCTACTTAAGCTTCAGATCTTCTACTTTGCCTGATGGTACTATACCTAGCTGTGAGGTGGAGAAAGTCAATAGCACTTTACCAAATGGCCACAAGGCAACCAATTTGTTCAGACTCACTATGCCAGAGTCCATCTATCGAGAAGAGCTAGTCAAAACTGGAAGTTTATTGCAACATCCAAATGTTCAAGGCTTGTACGAGTCACAAGTTGAGGCTACTGAAAGGGTCATTATGGAATTGGGTAATTCAGTCGGCTTCAACAGTAATAAGGTTGGTGCACTTGGTAAGGGCTTGAAGAATGGGTTTGATTTGAAAAACCTTGCGATGGGTGACACTTCACATTATCTCAGTACATTTAGACTTGATATATCATACCTATTTCACATGGTATCTAATGACTATCAAATATACTCTTTGTTCAACACCTGGTCGGCTAAGGCATTTTTGTTTGTTCTGAAACCATCGAGGAATGCACAACCCTTACCAAACAGCATTGAGAAGTTTTACAAAGAATCATTCGAAGGCAGAAGAGAAAAGATCATGGTCAATTCCGGTATTATCAAGTATAATGAATCCTTGGAGTTCGAAACATTGCATTTTGAAGAACATCCAAAATTGTTTAGAAAGTTGAACAGCTTTATCAATAAGATTAACGAAGAGAGACCAACCAAACCATTGTTTGTTTTGCAATCACCAAATTCCAAACAACTTGTTAAGTCTTTCAAGGCCATGTCAGATTTCCCATTGATCCAGATGAAGGCTAACGAAGTTCAGCTTCCAGCTATTGGATGGCAATCCATTGTTCTGAAGAGAATTTGTAATCATTTTCTATCACTTGCTTCATGGATCAAACATTTCAAGGATCTAGCAAAATATGGTAATATTCCGTTATGTAACTTGAAGGTTGATGATATTGGGTATTTAATTGATATTGAATATGCTAGAAGATTGAAAAAGGATGACATCGTTCTTTGGTGGTCTCCAAAACCTGTTCCAGACTATGGCGGTATTCAAAATGATACTTTGATGATTGAAAATGAGAACTTTGAGTTTCCGTTGATTAACGTTCCAGAAGTATATGAAAATGCGTCTCTTGAAATTGAAATTGACAACTTGCTGATTAACACAGTGTTGACATCCTCTTTACTCAACGAGGCTGAAGGTACTGATATGGCAGATGTTGAAACTATCTTCAGTGAAAATAACAGTGCCTCAATTCTTGCAGAAGACTCATTTGCTGGACCAAGCTTGAATGTTTTGAGAACAATGGTCAAAGGTTGGTGGGACGATGCATGTAAGAATAATTCCAATGCTGATTCCATGGTTCACACATTTATTTCATGGGTACAAAGTAGAGAATCTTACTTATTTGATTCATATCTGAAATACCACGTTCATAACTTGACGAAAAAGGCGATCTTACAACTAGTCGGTGAATTTTCGAAATTGGGTGCTAGTGTTATCTTTGCCAACAGAAACAAAGTTGTGTTGAAGACTACAAAGATTTCAGTTGAGAATTCATATGCCTATGCTCAATATGTAATCAAGGCAGTTAGATCTAGGCCTCTATTCAACTATTTGGATTTGAGGATAGAGAAGTACTGGGACCTATTGATCTGGATGGATCAGTACAATTATGGTGGTAGAGCTTGTTTGGAAATTTCTGAAAAGGAAGAACAAGAGCTCCTTGGATTATCTAAATGGCAAATCAAACAATATTTACCAAAGATCTATCAACCAGAATTTGACGACTGGATTGTGATTTTTATGGATTCATTAATCAAAGGTAAAGCTGCTAGTAACAATGGCACTCAGAGTACACCGAGAATCACTCAAATAAACCATATCTTGAAAAATCAAGGTCTTAATTCTAAGCAAATGGATGAGGATGTTGATCATGGAATAACTGAGGTTTTTAGACAGCCATTATTGAGAAGATTGAAAAACCTGTTACGTCGTCAAACTGACGCCATTCTCGATCCAGAGCTGAGAAAGGAATACGAATTCCCAACTCCTCCTGGATACTATAGAACCATGAAAAGTCCATTGCTAGAATTGGTCAAATCACTATCAGCTGTTCTTGCCCTTTCAAAAGCAAGAAATCTGGAGATGAGATTGTTGAGAAAAGAAATGCTAGAAGTAATTGATGTTAAAGAATTTTCAAAAGAATCAATCTTTCAAAATCCAAGCTCTTCGCTAATAGTTCCAGCTGTATTATGTGAATATTGTCACCAGATTAGAGATATCGACTTTTGTCGTAGTGACGAGAAGACCTTATGGGCATGTGGCAATTGTGAAAAACCTTACAATAAGGCTATATTAGAAGAAGAACTGATTGAAGCTTTACAGAAGATTGTTACAAACTACTATGTCCAGGATTTGAAATGTCAAAAGTGTAATAAGATCAAGGATGACGAACTGTCAAACTACTGTGGATGCTCAGGGAAATGGATCGAAACTTACACTAGACACGAAATTTCAGAGAAGTTGACGACATATGAGAATGTTGCTGAATACTATGAGCTAAGACTACTAAAGGACCATATAGAGGAGGTCTTTTGACTTAGTAAGTGATGTATATTTATAAAGAACGCACTTATTTAATGATAACTCTTTGATGTGATTGTATTTGTAAATAGAGAAATAGATTCAAATCGCACCATCCTGCCAACAGCGGTACTCTGTGTGGTGATAGATAGCAATGTTGGATTAGTATCGATACTGCTGAAAAGTAATTAAATGGACTACTAACGTTAAAAGCTCATGAGGCATGAACTATTCAGAAGTATATCATGCCACTTTTATTGCTAGTGTTATAAAGCGGAGCCATGGGTAGAAGATAAGCTTATTTCATACAACATCATCGTAACTAATACGCTTTTCTGGAAGTTTATAAAGCTTATAGTAATCAACAACTTGCCCATTCAAATTCGCAGTTCCATTAACTGGCTGCTTTAAAATGTTTCTGAATTTGAGATTATCATCACCACTTGCCAGCCAGAAGTCTAGACAATTTTGTTTGACCCCATAATCATATGGGATTTCGGAAATTGAAGCAACATTCTTATATCCTAACGTCTGCTTCAAAGCAACAACAAATTGATCAATACCGGTAAGAACAGATAGAGTTTTAAGGCAATTTTTATGAGAATGTCCACCAGTGGAGTTTGTTGGTAAAGGTGATGATTCTGAGCCCAACAATTCAGTTGGTGCACTTGAATAGTAAGGATTTGCTCCCAAATCTGACTGTTTAGTGAATATCGACAGTTCAAGCGTAGTTACACCTTTGGAAATCTGGAAAAACTGGGAAAATAGTAAAAATGTTAACCAGACAAGTTGAAATATTACCCAACCTGCCAAAACAAAGGTGAAGCCAGAATATGTCCATCCGGCACAAAGTTCATCGTCCAAGAACAAACAACTCGAATCATCATCATCTAGTTGATCAAAGTATTCCAAAACGAGGGAGATCCAAGAAATGATACTGATTTCCAAAGAAAGAACAAAAAACATGAAAACTTTGTGATTTCTTAGACCAATATCATTATAAACCCATGGGCAAAAGTGATCAAATCTTGCGACACATCTTGAGTAAAAGGTGGAATATTTACTTCTTAAAGGCTTTCTGATGAATGTATGAATACAAAAATTTTTGGCATCGTACTTGCCTTGAGACAATAAATCTTTTATGGTTTCTTGAATTTCTTCATCAGAACTAGGGGGCTCTATGATACCTGGATTTTTGAACATTGCCTTCTGGAAAAAATAAATCAAGGCAACCGTTGTGATGAGAAATACAAAATTTGCAAAAGGTGCCTCGGACAGTGTGTTTGGAACAAGTGTTATGAACCAAGTAATAATAGCCCAAAATGCTGTAGCGGAGAAAATCCCTGATAGGAAAGGGGATTTCATAATTGGTGAAGTGGATAAAATGTATGATGGAAAGACAAACTTGGTCAAAAGTTTATTGGTAATGAAGTACTGGGAAACAACGACTAAGAGCGTTACTAGGATATGTGAGCTTGATGCAATTTTGACAGTAATACCAAGTAGTAAATAGGGCAAAAGAAATGTTATGACCTTCGCCCATTTCTCATTTAATGGCTTGTAGATAGGAGTACCATCACTTTTGAAACCGGATTCATGTAATGCATCTGAAAGATTCTTAGTACTATTCATATCATTCGCAATGTCAAAACAAGTTTTATTATCGTTTGTCTGTTGGTTCACATCCGAACCTTCTTCAATTAGACGTTTCAAACAATCCTTTTGACCTCTTATGAGAGCCCAGTGGATTGGTGTGAATCCTTGATTGTCGATTTTTCTAACGCTAGCTTTGAACTTCAATAAAACGTTGACACTTAACGAGTCACCTTGATACGCAGCCCAATGAAGTGCTGTTCTATCGTTTGGATCCGGTGAATCAATGTCAACTTCGGTAGCAAACACAAGAAAGTATATTACCAGCATGATGTTAGAGGAGTGAACAGCAAGGTGTAAAGCGTTAAAACCTTGAGCATCAGCCTTTGTTGGATCTGCACCAGCTTTCAGTAGATGATCAACAATGTAAACCAAACCATAACGGCAAGCCCAATGAAGAGGAGTTGCACTTAGTTCTCCACCCACACTATCTACTGAAGCGCCTTTTTCTATCAAATATTTGACCACAGATAATCTGTTATTTATTGAAGACCAATGTAAGCCACTAACATTATTTTGATCCACATCAGAACCAATCTCCACGGAACCTGACTCCACTAATTCTTTTATTGTCACAAGATCACCAGCCTGGCATGCTTCGATGTACCTTTTTATCGTCGCACCAGTCTCTTCATTGATTACCTCTTGTGCAGGTCTTAAGGATGAATCAGATTTAGGACTCAACGGAGCTTCTTGTTCTACACCATTTCCAGATGTACTATTCAACTCGGAAGAGTACGGTGTTTCTTCAACATTGAGGGAGTCAAGCTCTGCATCCTCATTTGGAAGAAAGGGATCTTTAGCTGCACTCATAGTTGTTGCAAGTTATGGCGCCCTTATAATGAATCGAATACAAACAGTTGATGGTAATAGACAATGAGGCAATATAATAGCCTTCTTTTAATCTTTGGCTATGCTGTTAAAACCAAAAAGCTGCGCTTTTATTCATAAATATACAAATCGCGAATAAAGTGCTACGGGACACATAAGAATAACCTCAAAACTGGCAAAACCCGAATTTTTTTGTTCATTCATTTGGAGAATTTGATTATCGAAGCAATTTCTAAAGCCAATTCAGTGATGTCTTTGACCTTTGATGATCTAACTATGTTCTCGATACTATCCTTAAGTGATTTTTTGGATTTTAATTCCACCAATAAGGAAGAATTCGGATTAGATTCTGATATGTAGAACAAAATGTAGTACAAGATAAATAAAGTCCTTTCAATAATAGGATCATCATGCGGTTGATCCTTCAATATTTTTAACAAATAATCAACAATGTCAGTTTTGCCCACTATATCTTCCGCAATAAATTGAACGGTGACACCAGAGGACAATGCACTCAAGGAAGCTGATTGTGATTTGACATCTTCTAACTGTGTATACCGAATGATCGTTTCAAGCCTTTTCTTCGAAGAGTTGTTGTCAAAGTTGAATAGTGCAACAAGATTAGACTGATGCTGAACTAGATTTGACACTAGCTCTATGGCTGACCTCCTTATCAAGACGTTATCGTTTAGCAATAGCTGATCAATAGTTTCCCAATGTTTTTGTGATACTGCACCAATATCTATGATGGACAAGTTGGTAAGTGCTAATAAAGAGTACAGTTGATCAGCCAAAGGGGTATCCTCATCACTCAAAAATTGGAAAAGATAATTGAACACTGTCCTTGGCGAGTCTCTATTAAAAACTAAGGTAGGATCACATGTTGTAAGCAGCTTGGCCAATGCTCTGAGTCCCAAGTTTCTAGACAAAACATTTTCCTCCGATACCAAAGTGATTAAAGTATGTACACCACCTTGCTTGATTATCTCTGAATGTAATTTTTTGCTCTTTACCAGATTGTCCAGAAGTTTGAAGATTTGTTCAGTAACACTTTTTGACGATTTCAATAATTTGGATAAATGTGACACGAGTCGTCTTTCGACAAGGTCGTCGTTGAATTCTTTAATCTCATCTTCATCCTCCTCTTCGCCAGATTCTTCTTCTAGATTTTTCTGACTCTGCTTCTTCAATTCTGAAACCTCTGTCTTTTCTTCAATGTTTGAAAGATTACTCAAAATTGTAATGACCCCATATTTTGAAGCAGTCTTCCCTGGACCTTCCAAGATGCTAAATACGTCAAACAAGAACTCTGCATCTCTTCTAAGTTTAATTCTTACTGATTTTCTTAATGTGAGATATGTTATTCCTTCTATGGAGTAGTCATTCAAATTTTGAACAAATATTTCAACCAAATCCTCAATTGAAATTTCCTTTGATGATAAGGCGTTGAAATTCCAAGTCTTTAAGAGTACTAAACCGGCTAAAGTCTTCACTTCAGCTTTTGTAAATTTTAATGCAATCACCAATATGTCAAGGTAATTCTCAATGATGAATTTTCTCAGATCAGCTTCAACACAAGCATCGGACAACAATGATAAAGCTGCCATAATGACATTGGATGGCGTATTTCCATTTAATCTCTTCAACATAACCTGGAGACTATCAAGCCTGAACAGAGTGGAGGCAAACGTTGGCGAAACACTGAATAGTAAAGAGAGTAATTTGAAAGAACTAACAAAGTTCTGGTCTAATGTTAACACTTCCAACTGTTCTTCAAAGAATGGTTCAAGTTTGTCCTTAAGCTGAGTGTACGCAACCAACACAGTCAAGAAAACAGAGTCATTAGAAACAATATAGGGAATTATAACTGATAGTAGAGGTTCCACGTTATCTAGTTGCAATTTCAGTGTCAGAATGAGTTTATGAACATAATTCAAGTCCTCCTTTAGCGAAATAGGATTTTTTGATTTCTTTATTTGTAGAGTTAAAAGCCTTATAAGGGTTGACTTGTCATTATCGTTCAAATTTCCAACGAAATCTTGAACATTTGAGGTCTTCTTTGATAGCTCTAGAGTTCTGGGTACGTCACCGTTGAGTTTGTATTTGGTATATTCTGGAATTTTTTGTAATGCTTTTGTCAAGATGGTATTGATTTCATCTGGTGAAGCATCGTTTATGTATAGCTCGTCTAGTTCCTCTTTCAGCGCAGAGTCATTTGGGCTTATATGGAAAGACTCCAATGATGACTCCACCTCATGAATACTCACCATGTCAATTCGAATGGTTCGTTTGAATTGAGCGCTTAGGTTGATTTCCTTCATGACAAAATCATTGTTTAAAGGGTAAAACTCGGTAATTTTCCATTACTAGATTTAAAGAAAAAAAAAAAAAAAGAGAGATTCGAAAACTACTGATAATAACAGACAAATGGTTGGTAACAATACACAAAGTTGCGACGTAAATACACAATCAGATGCCTTCGAAGGAGCTCGATGCGTTGAAGGAGGAGAATGTAGATGTTTATAAGCTTTTGGGGATCACAAATTTAGCATCAGATTCTGAAGTTAGGAAAGCATATCGTAAACAGGCACTTATTTACCATCCAGATAAAAACCCAAGCACAGATGCTGCTCAGAAGTTTCATAACCTAACACTTGCTCTTCAGATCCTGACGAAAGGGGACTTGAAGGAAGAGTATGATTCCTGGATTAAAGCGAAGAATTTGGAAGTTATAAGGAGAGATCAGCTAGATGGTGATAGAAGACGTATGAGAGATGAGTTGGAAAAAGCTGAAAATGAGGCTACTTTAAAACAGAATGAAAAATTTTATGGGGGTCAGAATTACAATACCTGGAATAGAAGAAAGGCGAATGAGTCTCAGGATAGGTTTAGCTCTTTGTTGGAGACTCTAAGGACTGAAGGTGTGGAAAAAAGAAGAAAATATGAGTCTGAATACGTAAAGAAACTAAATACAAAATTGACTAAAAGCCATGCACAAGATGAAGACGATGACAAATTGTCGAAAACCGTCAAAGTCAAATGGAAAGTTAAAGAAGGCATATCTGAGTTGTTCACCGAAGATGTCTTAGAAGGAATTTTGTCTGTCTTTGGAGCTATCGAAGAGAGTTCCAAAGTTCCAAGCAAGTCTAACGAAAGACGCTACGATGTTGGTGTCGTTGTCTTTAAAACTTTGAGTGGAGCAATTCGGGCAAGTTCTCATGATTATAGCGTGAAGTCCAAGTTATGGGATAATACATCATACAGAAAACTATCGGGATTACTTCGAGAGGTTAAACCGATTGGTAAGGCAAATTTCAGTAATATTGATTCAAAGGTTCTCAATAGGGATGTTTTGTCGTACGAAGAGTACCGAGATTTGACACTGTTGAAATTGAGGAGATTTGAGACTGCTAAGAAGAAAGAAATATGAATGTCAAATGATTTTAATGAATAATGTTAAATAACCTTATTATGAGTGAACTCTATGTAGATTAATACCATGGATCATCATCACTCAGTACTTTGTTATTTTCAGTGAAATTTGAAGATATAGTACTTGTGATAAACAGCTATTGTACTTAATCTTATTCAATTCTATAATTTCATGCAAAAACCAAAAAAATAAAGCGGATGCGATTTCTGTGGATCGAACACAGGACCTTCAGATCTTCAGTCTGACGCTCTCCCAACTGAGCTAAAACCGCTTTAGATAAATTTTAATGGGCATAGTTATAGCCTGATTTTCAAATGGCGTAATTAATGACTAATCAAAATCTCGAGGAAGCTTGAAAGATTTGGTACGAGACGCACGTAAATAACCTTGTAGCACAACATTGCTAAACGCGATGAGGTTGACATATAATCTTCAATTTTTCATTATCTAGCTATCCCTATAAATAGTTCAATCTTGAGAGTAAAGGTTGCTGTTAATTCTCTCTTTATTTCAGGCATAGGACTAGATTATAACTAAAACTCTGCTTCTATTAATAGCATTTAATTGACTCACGAAAAAGTAGGAAAGAATGTTCAAGAGAAGAGCTACTACCGATGAGACAAAAATAGAGGGTCTTATCCCTGTCACACAGCCTTATGATATACCAGACACAATAAAAGTACCAGAGACTGTCAGACCTACTGAAGAGCAAGAAAATAAGTATCTCACCGTGTTGAAGCATTTCCAAGATGATAGTTTGGCATTACCTTTGACTGAAAAAGGTACCAAATCAGATACCCAATTACAGATATTATCTCCATATGAAAAAGCGTGGTTGACAAGAGAATGTCTATTCAGATATTTGAGGGCTACTAAATGGATCGTTCAAGATTCAATTAATAGATTGGAGAAAACAATTGCATGGAGAAGAGAGTTCGGTATAACGGGTGATCCACAACAAGATACTATAACAGCGGATTTGGTTGGCCCAGAGAATACTACAGGTAAACAGGTCATTTTAGGATATGATATTGAGGGAAGACCAATCTTATACTTGAAAAATGGTCGTCAAAATACAAAAGCCTCTCCAAGGCAAGTTCAGCAGTTGGTGTACTCTTTGGAATCAGTTTTTTATTTCATGCCTCAAGGTCAAGAGAAGATTGCATTGTTGATTGATTTCAAGCAATACAAAGTAGAAGGTACCACTTCTAAAATTCCATCCTTAACTACTGCAAAAGACGTATTGCATATTTTACAAGAACATTATCCCGAGAGACTAGGGAAAGCATTGTTAGTTCATATTCCATTCGTTGGCCAAACTTTTTTGAAGTTAGTTACTCCGTTTATAGACCCATTGACTAGAGAAAAACTTGTTTTCAACGAACCATTTATCAAGTATATTCCAGAAGATCAACTGGATAAAGATTACGAAGGTAAATTAGATTTCACCTACAACCATGAACTCTATTGGCCTTCTCTAGAAGAATTTGTCCTTCGCAAAAGAGAAATTTATCACGAAAGATTTTTGAAGCTTGGTGGTGTTGTTGGCCTAAGTGAGTTTGACTTGAGAGGGGATCATGAAACTTTGAAATACCCAGTTAGAATAAACGAATCTAATATCGAGTGAAATCATGCAAATAAATTAAAGATTCAGAGCGAGGAATATATAGATGTTATAGATGACTAGATATTCTATTTTTTATTTTCTACAGAGTCTTAGAATCTTGTAAAATCTACTCATTGATAAACGTGTAATTTAATCGATGGATAAAAAAGCTTGTCGTATACATTTGATAATTAGAAATAGTAAAATTATGATAACAAATGATTGATTGGATTCTAAATCTTGATTTTGTAAGTACATAATTTCAAAGATCTTATTACTTCAGTCTTACTTCCCGAACAACCAATGGAAAGTAGAAAGAATGTAAGTAAATAAGGCAAGAAAGTTGTACACACGAAATAAACAAGAATGATTTGAAAAGAAGAGAGATTTGAACATAGAACTTGCTAGCGGAAAGGATGGGAGGAAAAAGCCTCAACGATAACAAAAGGAACAAACAGAAACAACCAACCTTTTGATCATTGATTTCATCTAGATTCAAACCCGTGATTCTTTCCAGCAAATCATAAAGATTTTATCCTTCTTCAAGGATCCTTGACCAAAATTTCTAAATCCAATTTGAATCACTAAGACACAAAATTTTTAAACTATTTTAATAGTATCGTATCACAAGCTGACACAACTTATCACACCTTCTTCAAGACAACTACCAACCTCTGTTATAGGTTTGAGCATAATCATTAGCTGTGTAACCGTAATAACTTGGTTGTTGCTGTTGCTGTTGTTGCTGTTGTTGTTGCTGTTGGTAGTACTGTTGTTGAGCTGAAGAAACAGCTGAAACATCATCACCTTGAGAAACACCATTAGCTGAGACAGCACCTTGAGAAGTTGGAGCTTGGGCAGCAGCACCTTGTTGAGAAGAACCTTGAGTGGAACCAGTTTGTTGTTGACCTTGACCACCAGCAACTTGTTGTGGAACACCATATTGACCATAACCTTTTGGTTGAGCTTGGTTATATGGAGGATATTGTTGTTGAACGTAGTATTGCTGGTACTGTTGTGGGTAATACATATATGGAACATTTTGGAAGAATGGAGTTTGATATGGGACATTAGCAGGTGGTTGAGTTGAACCAGTACCGTTTGGTTGAACAGCCGAAGCAACTGGAGAAGCAGCACCTAATTCTGAACCTGAACCAACTGGTAAGCCAGCGTTGGCAATTTGTGGTGGGATAGCATATGGTGATTGTTGGTACTGTTGAGAAACAGCAGCAGAAGCACCAGCAACAGCACCAGCACCAGGTTGTTGCTGTTGAGATTGTTGAGATTGTTGCAAGTGAGATTGATCGTATGATCTGGTATCTCTCTGTTGGTTTTGATATTGGTTCAAAGCATTACGATCGTATTGTTGGTAATCTAAACCGTAAGAATAACCAGGGTGTGATTGATAACCATAGTATTGTTCGTAACCTTTTGGAATGACAGGTTGTTGTTGTTGTTGAGCTTGAGCTTGAGTTGGGGTTTGTTGTTGAGTTTGAGCTTGAGCTTGTTGCTGGTATTGCGAGTGTTGACCAGCCTGTTGGGTGGAGGCGGTTTGCGGATATGAGGTGGATTGGGAAGCAGCTTGGTTTTGGTATTGACGAGGATACTGTTGTTGCTGCTGTTGTTGTTGTTGCTGTTGTTGTTGAGATTGAGCTTGTTGCTGTTGTTGCTGCTGGTTGTACAAGTTGTTATATTGACGTTGTTGAGCTTGGATTTGAGCTTGTGTTGATTTATCATCTTCAGCAACTTGAGAACCGAATGAAATACCACCAACGTTACTAACTTGGTTAGCTGCAGAAGTTGGTAAGACGACAGCGGCATCCTGTTGTAGTCTTCTTTGAGTTTTTTGTTGTGGTTTTTCAACTTCAGCGACTGGAGTAGCTTGTTGTTGTTCTTGTTGTTGGACTGGAGTAGCTTCAACAGCAGGTTGTTGTTCTTGTTCGGCAGGTTTTTGTTCATCAACGTTAATATTCTCCAAGGATTGAGTGATTTCATTTACAGGAGCAGAAGTAGACTCTTGTTTAGATTCTGAAGCTTGTTCTTTTGGTTGTTTTGGTTTTGGTTGTTGTTGTTGTTGAGGTTGTTGTTGTTGAGGTTGTTTTTTCTTTGGTTGAGGTTTTGGTTTTGGTGGAGCAGCAATTGCAGCCCAAGATACAGCAGAAGTTGAAGGAGTTGCAGCTGGTTTTGGTTGTTCTTTTTGTTTTGGTTGTTTTGATTGTTTTGGTTGTTCTGATTGTTGTTGTTCTGATTGTTGTTGTGGTTGTGGTTGTTCTTGTTGTTCTTGTTGTTCAATTTCAGTTGGTTTAGATTCTTCAGCTTGAACTTCAGTAGCAGGAGCCGGATTTGAAGCGGTTTTCTCCTTTGGCTTTTCTGATGATAAAGCAGATGCCCAAGTTGAAGTACCAGATGGCACTGGAGCTGGAGCAGAGCTTGTAGTTTGTTTAGAAGCTGAAGGTTTCTCACTGGCAGCATTTTTTTTAGAAGAAGCTGGTTTAGCAGATCTTGAACCTTTGAAATCCCTGCTGTTATTATGACTATTGCTGTTGTTGCTGTTGTGTTTGTTATTATTATGACTAGAACCATTTTCTTGTTTATTTATTAGTTTTTGTTCTTCCAACTCTTGTTCTTTCAAAGCTTGTTTCTCCAACTGTTTTTCCTTTTTAGAAGGTTTTTTAACCTCATCCCATTTAGAAACAGCACCTGTTGTAATTTTTTCAATTATAATTTCAAGTTCATCAAATTCACTAATTAAATCAGTTAAATCATCTTTAGACCAATCTGGGAAAAGTTCATTTAATGTAGAAAGTTTAAATTTAACATCATCATTTGAAGAGGACGATTCAGAATTGGAAGAATTGGCATTAAATCTTTTGGATTGATTTCTAAAACCGCCTCTTGGTCTTCTGTTTTGTTGTGATTTCTGTTGTGAAGTAGTAGTAGTAGTACTGGTTGTTGTTGTTGTTGATTCTGACATCTTTATATATGATTATATTACCCTTATATATATACAGGTATATATATATATATTATGCTGTGTATGGAAGGTGATAAAAATTGGACAAAGTAGCTTATTCAAATGATTTTCTTCTTCAAAAGTTCTCGATGGATGTTATGGGTCAATTGAGTAACAATGAGATTTTGCTGAGTAACTATTCTACTATCTTCTTCTTGATTTGTTATTTGTATAGTAATCTACAAGAAGATGTAACTATGGTGTGTTCGTTTTTTTTTTTTTTTGTTCTTTTGAGTTTTTGATGCTGAATTTGAGAAATTGAATTTTTTTTTCCCTTTGAAAAATTGCGTTTTGCCCGTTTTTGACACTATTCTGGCGTTGGTGATTAAATTTATTCGGTCACTCTCTAAAAAAAAAAAGGTACAAATATACGAAATAGATAGTGAACTACAAAAGAAGAGCACATATAACTGTGGTGGGGCGGAATTGATTTAGAATCAAAGTAAAAACGTTTAAAAGAGTGGGAAATTAGGTTAAAATCTGATCGATATAAATCTCAGTGGTTCTTTTGGGCTATCAAAATTTACTGCTACTAAAAAAAAAAAAAAAAATAAGCTCACTCACTGACTGGTATATTTTTTTTTTCTTTCTAGAGGCTTCTTTTCTTTTTGTCCGCCAATTTTTTGTAATTGTTCTTCGTCGTCGACGAAATT